>SCLH01000691.1:121859-150065 GCA_004367855.1 Oikopleura vanhoeffeni | reverse complement strand
AAAAAATAAGAGAGAGATTCTGGGTAATGATCAATCTTCAATGTCTATCGAGTGATATATTACAACTATTTACTATGATTATATCCATTCTAGTCAGTTTATAGTGACATACTGATCTATTCCTTTTTGTTTCCGGGGATGTTCCTAATAGGACTTTATATGATCGTCCATCAGTGAATAATCTTGTTTTATAACGTTAATCATATTTTTAAAATATTATCCATTAATGTTTAATTTGCGCTTTCATTGCATCGGCTCTAATTCCACAGCGTCTCGGTGGTTGAAAGTATATGTATAGCTGATCTGCGACTTAAGTGAACGATCTCCGAAAGAGGCAAATACTTACATATTATTCATTGATACTTGTATTCAACCTCTGACTTTTTCGACTTTTAAATTTCGAAACAAAACATAAGTCCAGGTGCCATGTTAAATTCGGAAATTCAATCGGTAACAATAATCTGTTCGTAGAGAACTTTTCACCGAGCGTTTTAGATTTTCCTGGATTTACCGTAGATCTACACTGTAGTGCTTTCCTTCGAGCAGATTTCATAAATAATTAAAATTGGGTCGATAAAACCTCATATCACTAGAGACTGTTCGATCGATGCTTTTCGTAGTTAGTAGGACTATCGACAATTAACACTCGAAACTGAGTTAGTTTTTTTCAAAGCGCAAAAATTTTTATGGATTTTTTTTGAAATTTTGGTTTCTCCTTCTGATTGCGAAAAAAGAATTTGTAGTATTATCTGTTTTTTGACAACGGAAATTCGTTATAGTTTCGCTTGAAGAATTTCCTGATCAAGGTTTCATATATCTGCGATAATGGCAAATTTTGACTTGATACATCTGTTTTTTTAAGCTCTTATTATTGTAAGATTTTCATTCTAGACGTAGAAATGTTTGTAGGTTTATGTGGTATAATATGATTATGCAAAACATCGACTCGATAATATCTGGAGATATTCACATTCATAATTCAATATTTTGAAAAAAGGCGTTTTGGACACATAAGAGTTAAAATTGAAGTAAAATGTCATATTGGATATTTTTTCTGTCCCTGGGTGCCGTATTACTCTCACTCTCAAGCATTTTCTTTTAAGATTGATCTGAAAACTTTCATTTTTCGGACATTGCTCAACTCGCGTCTACACTTTAATTAACTGGTAATTTTTATTATAAATTCGCGAAATATAAAATTAATTTGTGATGATTCAGATTTGGTCTTTGATATTGTTAATTACGCTTTGCCTCAATTTTATATGTCGATAGTTATTACACTTGCCTTTAATAATTTAAATTCTTCAAATATCTCTTGTATCAAGTAGTAACATTGTACATTGATTCATTTTGGGCTACTTGCGTGTCCGAAGCTCAGACCAATTGGCAGAGTGTAGAATAACGCAGGTGCAAGATTCAATAGCATTATTGCTGCATCAACTCTATAGTTTAATTTGTATATGGAATGGTCGAAAATGTACACTTATAATTGTTCTCAAAAGTGACCAAGGAGCTCTGCTAGAGAGTCAAAATGAGGACAATATGAAGAGCCTGTATGTTTTAGGGTAAAATTTGATATCTTGTTGATCCGAAATTGAGCTTCTTCAAAACTCATCAAAAATAAACATCATGTTTGTCCAAGGTGAATATATCCTCACAAAATAACTTTAATTGTTATTTAATTTTGATATTCTCTAATATCTCAAAGGTGTAGAAATAAACTTGTGAGATGCCAATAATAATATATCTCTGGGCCATTATAAGTGTTTGATTAGAGATATTGTCTTAGTTATGCTTTTTATCAAAGTCCATGTAATGGGGAATATTACATTTTTTTGTAAGTCAAAAACTTAATTCTTTAACACAATTAAGGGTACTCTCGTTGCTCCTGCCATTTTCTGCAGTTATTATTTGTCATAAATGTGCACCAAATCAATTGTTTTATTGTTTGTTTGAACTGCTATAATTAACAACCCTGAATTGAACAACAAACAACATATTCGAAAATTTTCGCAGTTGTCTTTCGATTTTTTGTCTGTAGAGGTATTTTCTCAACATTTTGTTCTAAAATATACGTTCGGTCATTTGGTATCCACTTATAAATTCTCGAAATATTCGCCGTGTAACGAATTAGCCAATCTTTGCTCTTTCATGTTTCCCTCATTCTTTTTTGAGACTACTTCGAGAGACTATGTCGAAGCACATTTTTTTTTCGGAAATGTTTCCACGTGACCGTTGATAAAATTCATATTTTGGTAGTTTGGGTCAAACTTGAGAAAAACAGCACCTCAGGAGTTTCTATTGTTTCGACTACGTTTGCATAAAATTTATGTAAATTTGAACATTTAACCTAGGGTAGAATATAGATTTTTCCGATGACAAAGTCAAAATAAAACGGTGGTTTTATTCGGCATAGTTCTAAATTACAAATATATTGCACTTATTGTACATAAAGGCGCTCTCTAGAAGTTTAAATATCTTGATTATCGACAGGTTATGTTTTAAAATTTTAGGTTATTTAAATTAAAATAAACCAGAGGAGAGTAGATTTCGTTTTTTGGCTTTTAGTCTCCCCTGTTCTCGTCTTTATGCTGTCTGGTAGTGTAGGTCATCTAAAAAAGTTTGATCACATGTTTAACGCATAGATATGAAGGCCTAAGTCTTTACAAACTGACTAATCTGAATAATATCTTCGAATGGCCGTGTTGCGCTAATTATTCTATCGAGAATATGTCTCATTATTTAGCGGACCGGGATACTCTTAAATTTAAAAAATTGAAAACTCGTGCGCGTATAACACGTGATAGAACCGTGCAAAAAACTTGTTTGTCAGGAAAAAAAAGGGTTAGCCGTGAAAGAGAATTAGGGTTCCGTAGGAACGCATTGTTCTTCTGCATCAACCCTATTTTTTTTCTGACAAAATAGTTATGCCATGCCCCGAGTGTACACTAATTTTAGCTGTGTAACAATATAATCATATTTCTTGAAAGCTTCTAGAATTAGGGGTAGCTAAACTCCGTTCCAGTATACACGTAATATAAACGACGCTAGCTGTTCTTGGAAAGGCTAGAGTTAGGGTTAAATATCAATTAGGGTTGTGTTCCGCAGGAACAAACGACTATATTTTTAACAATAACTTAGACTTTCCAGAGAAACAGTTTTGCCATGCAGAGTTACACTATAACAGCTTATTTTTTCTACTGAAACAGCAAAATTTTACCGTAAAATATTATCACCCTAGGATCGTTTTTAAATGCAACCACTTTTATCAGCATGATTAACTAGAATCTATCGCTATTATACAATCTCAAAGCGGTTTTCTTGTTCAATCAATGTACCCAAGTTAAAAAGTTTTCCATGGCCTGAGTGAACACAATTATCTTTCCAAACACATGTGGATTGTAACATGGTAACAGCCCCTGCAGGGCCTGCGGGAGGCAATTCTTTCTTAATTATATAAGAGAGCTAGAAACTTCACATAAAAAACTTAATTTTAATGATTTTATTAGAATATTTTATTTAAGGAATTGCATTTGACGGTTCTCACGGGAGCCTCAATTTTTGCATCAATCCCGAGATTTTCCACATCAAAAAGTTTTGGCTATGCCCTAAGTGTACACAATAAAACATATGGCCAGGGCCCGCCGGAGGCAGATACTATTGAAATTTTGTGTCAATTAAAAAAATTAGGTCGAGATTAATTATGAAAACTAAATGTTTTCGAAAATGTCCAAATGGTTTTTTGTATCAATGTAGCAAACAAAAATTTGCCATGCCCTTAAGTGTACACAATTGTCTTTTAAATCAAAAATTGTACATGTATAGCGCCCGGCAGGTCCGCCGGAGGCAATACTTTCTTGAAATGCTATTCACGGACAAAATAGTATTGTAAAAATCAGTTTCCAACATTTTTAAATTAAAAAGTTTTGGCTATGCCCTAAGTGTCACAAATTTCATGTCCCCCGGCAGGCCTGCAGAGGCAATGTGCTATCTACCTAATGAGTAAAGAGAGAATGCTAATAAAAATCTAAATTTGATGATTTAAATAGAATTTTTTTTGTTTGAAAAACCCCCTGTCTAAGAAAGTTATAATATACAGATTAAACTTTGTAGCTACGAAAAAATCAACTATTTTTATCTCTCAACGATCAATCTTTTTTAGAAAATATGATATGATGTAATTCGACGCGAAATTTATGAACCAAAAAAGTAAACTTCGATATTTTTTTGAAATGATAGAACATCGACTAAAACCAAAATCTTTCTGAATAAAAACTCACAATTTTCATTAATAAGTCATTTCTGAACTGTTTGTGTATTCAGGTATTGAAAAAAATATTGTAAGAAATGCAAAATCTGATGCAACCAAGAACAGTTACATATTACAAAAAAACAAAAAACATTCTTCTTAATTTTTACTTATTGCTCTCTATTGGCTGGAGTGGGCATTTTTATCAAATTTTTACGGTCATTTTCGGCTTTTCTGATACCGATTTACCCCGCAGCCTTATTTTTTTGAGCCTGCACATGGCCCGCGTTTTTGCTCTCTAGCGGCCTTTGTGGTAAACTGAGAGCTTAACCTATTTCGAATTCAGATTCCTTGGGTCAATTTACCCCGAATGGGCCTCATGGCGGGCCATATTTTTTTGGCCTGCGTTTTGTACCCTTGCCGATCAACTGTATTTGCTTTTTCTGTCGTAATGAGTCAAAAATACTACCAAACGACATAATTTTGCCCACTTTGTGGCGAAATCCGAATTTTAAATGGTTTTTGCGCTCTAGCGCCTCCGACGTTCATCGCCACAAGCTTTTTATATTATGAAATTACAGATTAAAAAATATGCCATCTTGTTATACTAAAATGACAAAAATAAAAGTGTATGAAGTGGGAGATATTGATTAGTCGAAATTTTCAAATGAGAAAAGATAAATTTTTAGCCTTGATTCCGATGTAGTTTTTAACAGAGAATACAAAAATATATAAATCAATATATGTTACTCATCATCATGATCTATTTATCTGACTTGGAAAATTTCAAAAAATCAACAAAATATTTTCTTTGTACTATGGTATACCATTGGTATAATACAAGCAATTTGCTTAAGATACTGAAGTTCAGGCTGCTCAAGTGAAAATAGGCAGATTGCAATTTTTACAAAATTTTAAATTCGAATTTAAATTTTCGAATTCGAAAAATTTCAGAAATATTACGCATTTTTGTCAAAAATCATTTGTACACCCTAATTTTACATGTTTGTTCCGAATAAGAACTTCTACCATATTTTCTAAACGCTCTTTTAAAAGTCATGTATATATTTTTTTAATTTTTTATCTCGAACTTTAGGTTGGTATGGAAGTAACGCCAAAATAAAAAAAACGTTGGTTCAAAGAATATTTTTGGAAAGTTTCCATAAATTTTGAATATTAAAATAATTTTAAGCAAGTCCGAAAAATGTAATCTAAAAAAATCTTTTTAATGATAAAGCCGTCAGGCTGCTATAGTCAGGTAGGAAATGCAAAACTTTTGTAAATTATGTTTAAATTGTAGCGGCTACAATGTAGCCCTTGAAAAATATGACGTTCAGTACAAAAAATATAAAAATTGTCAGCTACTGCTCAAAATTGTAGAGCCGTTTTGAAAATTGTCTATATTTAAGGAGGTTGTATCGGCTGGAAAGAATTTTTTTGGGGCCATAACGCTTTACTCCAACTTCAGATTAGTACGAAAATTTCCAGATTGTTAGTTCGTAATCTCAAGAACAAAATTTTTGGATAATTTTCACGATTGCATGTTGAACCAACCGGTTAATCAGGTTAACCGAAAGCCAAAATAAATTTTTAAGCTTGAAATATTTTTCGAAGAAATTTCAAGCTAAAACATAGGCAATTTCTAAAAAGATTTCTCATTTTTGAGCAGAGGCTGAAATTTTTCAAAAACTTTTTTGTACTGAAGTTCAGTAACTGAACATAATATTTTTTAAGGGCTGCAATTTGACCATAATTAAAATAATGTTAACCCTTGTGAGGACAGAGCCACAATAATGGCTCAAGCAAACCTAAAATCATCCAAAAAAGGCAAAAAACAAGATCGTAGAACCTTTTCTTTCAAACACATTATAAGAAATTTTGATTCGGTTCCCAAAAAATAATTGAAATTTTTTTCGAATGTTTGGTACTCTAGTTAATATGAGGGAATTGATTTATTAGGATTTTTCGCCTATGTTTCACTCCGCGAAAATTATTGGGGAACAGAGATAAAATACAGAACTGTGTGACTGAGCAGTTTTTAGGTAAGTGTTTTGTACATGCATAACAGTTAAAATAAAAACTTTATTGGTAATCTAGGGCAGAATTTTTTTCGAAAGTGAAATTTCTAAATTTTCCAACATTCGAGTATCCCATGAAAAAAAAAATAATTATTATAAAAGTGAATTTAAGCAATCAACAAAATTGTCCTCAGTTGTACATCATTACCATATTTAATTGTAAAATAATAGAAAAAGTGTAAATATCTCTGCTTTTATAAGGCAAAATAAACATTTTTTATCAAAAATCATGAATTTTTCCATCAAATTTTTGACTAATATAGTATAAATTACTTTTGACTTATAAGATATAATCAAATCGGACAAAAACTATGACGTGGACACAGATACTTGTGCATCGGTTCCGCACAAAAATAACTTTGTGAGGCACACTGTGACCGTGTGATCAACGTGATATGGCATACCTGCTTTTCTCACGATATTTTCATAACTAAAAATTAAAATTCGTATGAGCATATAAATGTCGGATGCAAAAATTTTACTTGTTCAGGCTTCCTTATTTAAGGGTTATTAGGGGTACTGGTCGCTGGATTGATTTTTCTCGATAAAATATTAGCACCGGGGCGTCGGTGATATCATTGAGATTAACCAGTTTGTAGAACTAGCCTTTAGCTTGCGTGCAAGATGTGCCAAAAACTTTTTTGTATGCATACACTTCCCCACACATAAGCGACACAAGAGGACCCAAGCCAAAATGATAAAACTATCTCTTCCTAGGTTTTATGTGCCAATTGGCGAAATTTTGACATAATTGTAAAGTGGTAGACCAAAAAAATAAACTCGATACGTTTTTTTAATTTCGCTCTAGTTTTTTTAGAATGTGAGAAACCACCGTTTTTTGGCAATTATTTGTCGGAAAAAACTACTCCTCCTAGGAAAAATAATAAATTCATTCATTTTTTTTTACTAAGGCTAGGTCTATACCAATACCGACATAAACTCGAGCACTTTTTCGATTTCGACCTAAATTCGGAATATGATTTTTTAGAGCCCACGAGAAATTTTCGAACTGATCAGAAAGTTGACTTACGTCAAGGTGATATTTTTGAAGTTTAAGTGGTTAATATAAAGACAACGTTATTTTCGAACTTCAATTTTGAAAAAAATCGAAATTTTTGGCTGTTTTGTCGGTTGTTCACTTGGTTATCACCCCGGGTTATTTTGGAGCATTTATATTGCCCCTAATGCCTCATAAACCAGCGACCAGTACCCCCTTAAGCTTTCTGTAACACGTTTAAAGTAGAGCACAATTGTGGCTTGGTGCCTTGGCGGAACTTTTTTTTATATGCTGACAAGGTTAAGCAAGAAAAATTGTGGCCGATCATACCTCCTATAGCCACAACCGCAATGAGAAAACTTATATAAAGCTGGAGAATTATTGCCTTGATAAAAATAGAACATAAAAAGGAGAGATCAGACAGCACGAAATATAATTTTCTTATGTTTTACTGTTTTATGGGAAACTTATAATGATGACAATTTTCAAAAAAATATGCAATACAGAAATCGGAGAAACATTCCAGTGGTGAAATTTTCCAAAAATATTGATGTATTCAAAGGTCATAAAATAGTGGTTTCTGCATTGCCCTGCGGCATTGTTTCAAGACCAAACCCCAATGGCGCTATCCCTCATTTTTCAACCTACTTATCTTGTAGATCATTGTGATGGCAGCCTATACTTATATTGGCCTACTTATTGGGACGTTTGCCAATCCAATTGACTTCCAATTCTATGCTTTTTCAACAAGACTCGAGCTTACAATCAGACAATGTGACAATTCGACAACAGGAAAGAAAAAATTAGAATAAAATTTTCATTTATAAATTATATATGCTCAGATGAGTATTATCAGCAGTAGCTGGTCCCGATGTTCGGAAGTTTTTATTTCGCATTTAAAACTGGCCAACTATCGTATATTACCGGCGAAAATGTATTTTTTGTACTAGTATACCAGGTCAAGGAGCCAAAATCATCAGGTTCAAAACTAGCACATTAGGGCTTCTCGAACAAAATTTTGTCATAGTCGAAAGTAGTTGTTCTTATTAGGACATTTTGGTCAGTTGCTAGTTGAAAGTATTTGTTTCGTACGCTTTTGATCACTATTTTTTCTAAATCTTGTTATTTGTCTGAATATATGTTATAAATGTTTTAAGTTCAAATTTTTTTTTGTTTTAATGGTTAGAACGTCAAAATTATGAGTTTTTAGCATTTTTGCATGATAAAATAAACGTCTGGCATGTCATCACACTTAACCAGTCATTCTGATCATCAGAGATGTGGTACGGCATGCCGCGGCATTTATGACGACATTTGATTTACCTTGCACCAACGCACTTTTCAAAATACAATTTGACCAATATTGCACATACGGTGAAAAAAATCGTAATTTACGACTCGTAAATATTTTTAAATGATTCTCACATCGGCAATATTTGGTTAAATGTGAAATTGGAAAAAAACGTTAAATTTAAGTATAACTCAGGCTTCTTAAAGGAATAGGAATAAGATTAAGGATATGATATAGGATGTATTCCTTTACAAGCCTAAAATAACTGTTGAAATCCAATATTTAATTTCATTCACTGACACTTTATTCAATTATTGCCCAACAGTCCTCGAAAGGCAACTTAAGCTTTCACTTTTAGCATATAGTAAACTTAACATTACCCCTATTCCAATTTTGTTAATATCGGCCCTATTAGGAACGTTAGTGTGTTTTTAAGTAGAAGGGCCGGGATATTAACAAAAGTGTGAATAGGGGATACGTCTAATCAGTCACATAAAAAATAAAAGAACCGAATCGAATTATTCGATTCGAATATTCAAGCAATACGGTTACAGTATTAACTGCTCTAAATTAGGGTCAGTGCAAAGTTTATTTTTTTGTATTAACCCAATTTCTAATTAATAAAAATAGTTAATTAGAAAGATATGGAAATTGAAAAATGAAAAGAAACGGGATTGAAAGATTCACGAGATCAAATTTATATTGATTTTTATTTCCCAAAAGACATCAGCAAAGATTATCACCGCTTTTTTATTTTATACCGAAAAAAGGGGAACCTGACAAAGCAAATAGGAATTAATAAATAATAGAAAAAAAATCCATTAACTCTCACATACCGATTGTGCTCGCCCGCGATCGAAAAGCCTTTTTTAGAATGTTACGGCATTTTATTGGATTGGCAGTAGAAGGCCAAAATAGTAAAAGGCCAAAACATCGGAAATTCTAATTTTTTGAAAATAACGAAGATGTTTGTCAGAGAAAAATGCTGATATTCTTGTTCGCAATCAAATTTTGCCTTTCTTACAATATTTTTTCGAAAGAAAAAACAAAGTTCAAAATAAGTTATTTCGAAATTGGCCCTTTTTTGAGAAAAATTCTCGTTTTGTAGATTTTTTCGAGAAATTTCCATCAAAATAAATTGTCAAATTTACTTTTTTGTTCTAAATTTCGCTCAAATTTACATCAATATCATATTTTCCTGAAAAAATATTTTACTTCCAGAAAGATATAAAATATCGATTTTTGGCCCTTTACTATTTTGGCCTTCTACTGCCAACCCATTTTATTATTTAAATTTAATGAAATCCACAATTTTGAAAATAATAGTGATAAGTAGAAAATATAAATGCAACCGAAATATTTCTTTGGTATGGTTTGCTGGAAACGATTATCAGCAGCTGTCTTCCGATTTTTAACACAAACGGTGCTAGAGATCAAAACATAATATTCATAAAAAACTTTTATTTTTTTTATAATGGCGAAATTCGAAAAACTACAATCAGTTCGATATTCCAATATTTTCAAAAATCTCAAAACTTTGCGATTTTAGCTCTAAGATCTGAAATGTTAAATGAAATCCATGCATCTGTTAAGCCGTACGGATCCTGATAAATCTCGATAATGAACTCACACTACTCCCTCAAATTCAAATACATTTTCTGATACCCAGAGAGTTGCTTACATTTGATGGTTTGTAAATTCTCTTAAGAGGTACAGTACCTAGGTACTATATTTATTTTAAAGGTAGATTTTTTTTTTGAAAAGGGGCTACTCCTTGTATGCGCCTCTATGATTGGTTCTTAAGGGGGTAGCAGCGATGTGACAGATTGGTACATTTTTTCGAAATGATTTATGGAAGAAAAAATAATGTGACTTTTTTTTATCTTCAATAAAAGTGTTCATTCTTGCAAGCGTTTATATTTTTAATTTCTAAACATAACTAAGTATCTGTAAAAATATCAAAAACTACTTTTCATTGGAACTCCATTTCCAACTTAACCCAATGTAAGATTTTTTTTGAAGTCGATATTTATAAACTTCAAAGTCTGAAGTTCAGACAAATGAACTTCCTTAATATGAAAGTTTTTGTCCATGAAAAATAGAAAAAAACAGCTTTTTAGGAATAAAAATTGACCTTCAATTGCGTTTAATTATTAAAAAATTGCGTGACTTTCAAAAGAAACACGACTATTACACCCGAAATTTTATTGAGATTTTTTTGCAAAAATAAAATTTTTTTAAATTGCGTGCCAAATGGCACAAAGCAAGTGTTGTAAATTGAAATCAGTAGTTCAGAAACGATATTCGCTTGACCTTCCATCGGTTGAAATACGGAAACAAATAAGATACCAGACAATTTCACAAGTGATATCGACCTGATTATTTTTATAGAGATTAACAACAAACTACTAATAAAAATTTTTGGACTTGATTTGCGAGAAATTTCATAATATTATCTATGAAAGATCGACAAAAAATGACAACAATAAACATTCTATATGATTCTTTTCAAACAGCGATCAGAAAAATATGTAGACATGCCATGAAAAAAAGTTAAAAGTGGCTATTTTTTTGTTTTTTTCACAGATTTTCAAAAACAAAATCAGAAAAAAATTTTTGGACGGAAAATGCCTAAAATTTTTTAAATGCTTGAATTTTTTTGAAAATTATTACGAATTCAAAATAAAAGTTCGAACTCAAATACTTTCTAAAATAGATAAAAACATGATTTTAATGTAGCTGAATACACATTATTCTGGTTAAGATAACGATAATAAAGCACAAAAAATAAAACAACAAATTATAATTCTTCGATAGTTACAATTGACTTCAATCATGCCACATCGCTGCTACCCCTTAATGACATGATGGCCAAATCTCTCGAATTTCACTTGCTCAAAAATACACTACTGTCGTATTATGTCTAAGCGGACGTTTTTGAAAATTTTCAAACCGTACCGCTTAGCACGCACAAAAAACGTCCGCTAAGACGAAAGAGACAATTCTTGCTCTAAAAAATCCGAAAAATGGAGCTAGAGAGCTCAAATTATAAGCCAAAGTTTCCACCATAAACAGCCGCATTATAACTGTTAAAATGAACTTGATAAGATCACAATTTCCGGGGAGTTCAATAAAAACTCGGAATCTGGTTTATTTAGGCCTCCCGAAGAAATATGAGCACCTGATAAAAAGTACTACGAACTTGGAAAAATTTCGCGATTCTACTGAGGTCAAGTTTTTGACGCTCGATGAAATTTTGTGTCAAAAATTCTTGACTCCAAAGCCAATCGGGCGCTGTTTAAGACGTGGATCAAAATCGTTTTTTTTCATTTTTTCAAATCATTTTTCACAAATTTACATCTTTGGTATTTCATTTTTATCTTATTAAATCAATGTGTGTAGGGTGTTACGCGTTTGAATTTCGCCGATAAAAAACTCAAAACTGGGAATTTTGAGTAGTCCCATCGTGTTCCTTAGTAATTTTGGAGCGAAAAGTTGATTTATGACATTTCAAAATTTTAACTCCCTGGCGTCTAAAATGACCAAAAAAGGAACCGGACATGATAAAACCAACAACAATTTCCACGCTCATTTTAAAGTCCAGAGTTGTCGGTTGAGGGTGTGGGGGACGATATCTCAGCTTCGCGTATTATACTTTTTGATACACCTATTTTGTAGAGAATTTTCTGCCAAGTGTTTTCACTGATAAGATTTTTTTTGGTTTTGAGGTTTTTTCAAAGAAAAGTCGGGTTTCCGGGGACTGTAATAAAGTTAAAAAGGGTGAGAATAATCGAAGATGCTCAGATAACTTTTGATTGCCTATTTTGGAAGAATTGTCACTGAGTTTTTAATTCCCAGGATTTTTCTGAATTTTGTTCGAATGAAAGTAGGTTTTAGAAAATTCATAGTTCAGAATTCACAAAAAAACAAGAATCGACAGCGTTCCTGAGATTTGGATATAAAAACGGAAAAGGGCTTTCGTTCGGACCTCGATTCAGGCTTTGCGGTGAATTTGATGGCCAAATGAAAATTTCTATATATTTTCAGAAGGAGTAGCGCTTGGGGACCTCCAAATAAGCCGTTAACCACTATGACGCCAATTTTTAAAAAGCTTTCGCTTGGAGTAGCGCATTTAGATGAAGTTATATAACAATAAAAATAAAAAAGATGAGAGTAAGCTTTTATCGTACTAGGAACCACAAACATCATGCAGCGTAGTTGAAGTACAGACCTGAATAGTACCTGGCAACTCCTTAAGTTGGTAACGACTATTTTAAAAAATAATATCCTGACGCCAGTTTCTCAGAAACTTCTTGAAATGTTAAAAAGGCCCATATCGCTCCCCAATCTTACTCCCGTATGGCCGACAATCTCTGGACCCGTAGGTTCTGCCCACCGGGGCAGCGCTTGATATGGACATTTTTCGATAATAAATTTATTACAAAGATTTTCGGAACTGACTATACCTGTAAAAATTAGAAACCAAAATACAATAAGGCTGCCCTAGTGAAACTTAATGTTTGTGACTTATTGACTTGTGGAAGAATACGTTGACCGACAGCTATCGAAAGTGCTTATCATTTTGCGTACGCTGTATCAAATAAGTGCATCCTCATTTTGGAAAGATTAGCTTTTTAAATTTTAAAAAATTATATTGAACATTTATAACCGAAATTCATTATACAATCTAATCTCATGAAATCATCTTCAAATCTCAGTCCATAAAAACTGATAAAAAAAGTTAAAACCGCCTCATTTTGCAAGAATTTTGCGCATTTTGTCCTCCCAGAACAAGTGCTAAATAACACAATTTAGGTTGTATTTAGACTTTCTAATTCAAAATATAAACCGCCACCTTTGGGTTTGCATCTTGAAAAAATTGGATGGTTTCTACACATTCTCAGTAAATATACTTTAAAACAGGATTACTCGCGCATGAATATATTATCATCTCTTTCTTTCTTTGCCTACCTTATTAATGTATACAGTTTTTCGCGAAGTTTGGTCTAGAACGGCTCTATTAAGCCGAGGCCCAATAAAAAGCAATAAAATCTTAAAATTCGTGACGAGATCTTTTAAGGGGTCTTCCACGTGATTTGAGTAATAAAGAAAGCATATCACAGTAATGGAAAAAGTACTCAATTACGTCCAAAAATTCCAGGGTCAACTTCAAACGTTTTTAAGACATTTCTCATACAAACCAAATCCGAATAACCACGTGCGAAATAATTCCAAAAATAAGGTGTGAATAGTCATAAATAATCTTATTTCTCGAAAAATAAACACGTGAGTTTCTGGAAATAATATGTTCAAACTCTTGAAAGGTGTTTATTGCGCCAAAAAATTCCGGCGTAATTTGATCACTATTTGTTACTGATCAAACCACCTTAATTCCCAATGAAGGTCACGTGATCGTTTGCTTGGTGTAATGAAAAAAGGCTCAAAAACTTTTAAAGAACCATTTCACTCTTCAGAAAATTGATTAATAATTTTTGAAAAAAACAGTATATGGCAACCTTATTTCCTTGAAAACGGTCACGTGATCATTGGGGCTATGGGTAATGGGAAAAAATCTTTAGAATTTTTTTCGGTCCCGCTCAAAGCTTTTTTTGATGATTTAAATTTTTGGCAAAAAATAAGTACTGTAAATACAGTCTGTAATACAGTAAAAATTCCGAAAAAAAACGCACAAACGTCATTATATCAAATAATTGATCGATTACTTGTAAATTTTCATTCATTCATGATTAAGTCCTAAATTGCGATTAAAGGCCATTGCGCCACGGGATGGCGCAAAAGACACTACGGGAGTTAACCGGTAGCAAAATTCGAAGAAAACAAATGATTTGAATGTTGACCAGGATGTTGTCTCATCTGATTCTTATCGTTTGGTTAATACGGTATAGTATATATAAGAATACTATATATAAGAATAACAGCATTTTTATAATCTTACTTTACCGAAGGAAAAGTTTAATTGTGTTTATGAATATAACGCGATTTTATTGAAGATAGAAGATATTCCGACAGAAATTAAATCGCTTAAATTTTTTCGGGTGCTACGGTTTATATAACGTATCACCCGAATATCGTTATTAAACGTTTCCTTGCGAACCACGATCAAAATTTTAAACCCGGAAATCCATCTTGATCGCCCAGAATCTTAAATATAAAGAAAAGAAATTTAAATTAGTTATCATTAAAATTTATCTGATCAAATGAAAGTAATCAAACTATTAACATTTTTTGTTCTTATTCAAGGTCGAAAAATAACTCCGGCTAAATTATGCCGCAAAAATCGAGACTTGATAGCATACAACAGACTGGTCAACGATATTTATCATCACAAGACGACTTATAACAAAGAAAGTATACCTTTAGATAATATTCTTGCTCAAATAATGGCTTCTAAATCACAAAATCAGCGATTCAGGGAGATGTTAGAAAAACATTTGAATATGACAGGTTGAATATCCCTTTAACTTGTTTGGTAGAAGCGAGCCACAACGTTAAAATCACACCTTAAAAGGAGTAGTGGCTACGCATTCTAACCAAAAAGTGATAAAGGGATATGCAATTGCCCTCTTATCAGTGTTGTGTAACGGACGCGATTAATTCTTTTTCTCGATACAATTTCCGACACTGTTGGTTTACTCAGGTAAATTTCATTTTAGGCTCCCATCAAAAACCGTAGGTTTGCTACTATAGGTATAATTTATACCGTTATATTAATAATTAAGTTCGTATGATTTAAGATGTGATTTTGTGGCGAAACCATGATAAAGACTCAAATTGTAAAATTTCACATTTGGATCGGACAACGCTTGCTAATTTGGTAACATTCGCTTATTTGAAAATTTAAAATTATTTTGCAGATTTTTCAAAAATTGCTCAAATCCCTTACTTTGGAACCTTCATGGATTCCTACCATGGAAATTTGAACTTAGGCAGACCTCAAATAATACAAAAGTATCGATTTAGAGACCTTTTCGCGAAATTGATTTTACAATATTCTGTGGGAATTCGAGGGATTTTTTAGAAAACCCTTCAAAAATTCGCAAATTCGCGAATGTTACCGCATTTGCAAGCGTTGTCAGATCCAAATGCAAGAATTAAAATTTTGGGTCTTTATCACTGTTTCGCCAAAATATCACATTTAAAATCCTACGACCTAAATTGTTACTTACCAAAGGTATTAGCAATTATTTCGAAAACTCGTTTATAACTAACTGTATCGTAAAATATCAACGCTATTTTCAACACCGGACACCTGAAAATATATACAACATCATTTTTACCACAAGTTCCAATACAGCTTAATAAATATCATTTTCAAAAATTATCCCTGCTGAAAAATTTCACTATCGATTAAAATGTATAAATCTGCACATTTTTTTAATATCAAGGGGATTGTTCTAGCAAAATAATGTTTTTATATCCGTATGTGACTATTGTTTGTTAAAATAACCTGATATATCCATTTCCTCTATAATGTCAAGTTCGGCGACTAGAAAACTTCATAAACCAGAAATAAAAAGTTATATTTCTTGAGTGAACTAACTGCACATCCGATATCTATTTTTTTTTCAATATAAATTCAAATCATCTTTAGGTAGCTTTTTTTTAAAGCAACATCGGACAAAATCTTAAGGGGGTGGGCGTCGTAATCTGGTACCTTTCAATCCCGCCTCATAAAAATTCTAGGGCAGTTGTGAAAAATCTTAGGATACTCGTTTATAGCCTATAAATTATAGGTCTAGCCTTCGCCTAACGATTCCTTATCTCAAACTTAAGTTAAAACATTGTTACATCACACCACCAGGTGGTGAGTCTATTCTAAACAGTTTTTTTAAAAATCCATCTTCTTTTAGAACCCCACCTACAAAGCGTCCTCAAAATTTTAACACAAAGTAGCGGAATAAATGAAGACAAAAATGTAAATGAAGAGGAATTTTCCAAATTTTGAACCTTTTGTATTCTAGATGCACTTGCGCCGATTTTTCCAGTTTTTTTTTTTTTTTTTCCTTCTCAACTCTATCTTCTTGTAGACGAAAATGTTTAGAATAAAGTCGTTTTGTTTCGACTAAGGTGGATCAGATATCATGCGTCAATCTGAGGAGCTGAATTTTTTTTTTCATTCTAGAAAATTGACTTGAGTAAAACGGAATGAAAATCCGAAAAAAGTACACCAATTAAAGCTGAGTTTCTTACTGATCAAATCAACTGCTTACAGCTAATCAAAAATTTTGAATCAACAGCGTCATTCGAATAATTCAGGTTTACATTTTGCAATAAAGATAATGAATTTCCTAGAATTCGTAATAACATTTTCGATCATTTTAATATTTCATGATCGTTTTAGGCGGGTCCAATATTCCAATAAATGTTCATATATCAGTAGAAGATACAGATTTTATGCGTTTAGCTAAAAATATTTGATTTGTTGAAAAATTCTAATTTGTTTTGAAAAAAATATTGCCACCATGAGTTCCTTGGGTCAGTTTAGTATACCGATATTAATTTACTTCCTTTAAATAATATTTTTCGACGATCCGGTGGCCAAAAATAGAACCCTTCGAGAAGGTTTTTTGTAGGGAAATCTCGACTTGTCCCCTCCTCATCTCACCTTCGCATCACATGATTCAAATAGTACCATAAATTAATTCTATAAAAGGCTCAAAAAATTACGACGCCCACCCCATTAAGTTGATTTGAAATTATATCGAAAAAAAATTAGATGTTATATCTATTTTGTTCCACCATTCAAAACAGAAATAATTTGAAGTAAAATTAACAACGTCATGCTGACCTGCAAGTAAACTTCGCATGTATTAATTCGAATATTTTATTTATTTCATCTGTAAAATCACCTGTAATACACAGTTCATGTGAAATAAACACAAAAAATAATCAGAAGTTTGGATCTTTTAACCAGGATAAGGAACGAAACACAGATATTGAATTTTTACGAACATTTTCTCGCTCACGAAAGCCATCAATTCGACGTAACCAATTTTCATTTTGACACATTTTAATCACTTGCTCAAGTTCCTAAATATATATTTTTGAAAATGAATTCTTCTGTTATTTCAAATTAAAAAAAACAGCAAAAATGAATACTGTAGTTTGAGTCTATAAGGACAGCTGAGATATAACCATATTGTACTTAGTTTTTGGTTCCATATTGTTCCTGTTTTTCAAGAATGTCTTAAAAATTCAGAAGCCATTTATCGATAATCAAAAAAAAATTTGGTCGAAAACGATGAAGACTTAATTTTTTGCTTGTTAGTCAAAAATTTCCGAAATATGGCATATTGTCTCTACTCATCTATATTGTCCTTACAGAGGGACACACCTAAATCAAAAGTGTAGGTTTTGCCATATTGTCTTTATAGACGCACACCACAGTAACTTTGAATAAGTGAATAAAAGTAATCTCAGAAAAAATATTAAATTTGATAATATTCAAACCAGCAGCTTTTAAGGAGTGTTATATTACCTTCAAGGCGAGTTTTAAGTTTTTGAGTTTGTATTTTGAATCCTCTTTTCTTATAATTAATTCGTCGTTAATATCCACAATTTGTTTTGTAACATTACATCTATAGATCTGGTCTTTGGTAGCGTCATCCAGCCTTTAAATAAATTGTTATTCACTGATATGTACATCTGATAAGAGTTCTTTGTCTTAAAATTAAAAAATTTTAATTTGTTATTCCCGGTGGTGTCATATAACAAAATTTGAACCCAGGATTTTTCGATGTAATATTCTAAAGAGGAATGGTGTAAAATGATACCATTTAATTCGTACTGAAGTTTGTTTTTTACATACGAAAAAGGTCCGTGAAAAAAGTCATTTTTGTTTACAAAATATAATTAATTTGATTTTTTGATGTCATATTTAAAACTAGACTGTTAATTTAAGATTTTGTTTTTGAAATGTTTCGGTTTATTGCATAATTTAACGAAACTAAGGCCCGATTCGTCAAATTATTCTTCGCACCAAAAACGTTTCTGTTCAAATTTTACAATTTGTTCTCACTCTGAAGATTCAATAAAGTGAAACATGTCAAAAAAACAATTTATTAATTGAAAACAAAAATTATATTTCATGTTTCAATAAAACCGCAAAAAAATAATTTAAGATGCGGCCTTAGAAGAAAAAATCAATAAATTTTAAAAATTCCTTTAGGGAAGTCCTCAAATGAAAGTCATTCTACTGTGGTTGGCACATACGATACTTTCGAAATTTTGGGTCATAATATAACTTTTTATTCTACGCGAATCACCAGTTTCTAACGATTTTTATAAAACTCACATGAGAGGATCCAAAAAATCGAAGATTTCGAAAAAATGATCAAAAATGAAATTCGACCTAACCCGGGGGTCATATTATACGTCTTTGGTATATTTTAACTGGATTATTGAAATTGAATGAAAACCTGGTCATGGGGCTAGAATATTATAGGGAATGCGTTGAAATTGTCAAAAATGAAATTTGAGACACAAAAAGAGTCATATTTCAAAAGTATCGTATGTGCCATCTTCCAGCAATCCCACTCGCCAGATTTAGGCAACTAAAAAAAACAAACCTGTACTTCTTTGAAGTCATATTTTAAAAAATATAAACTGCGGTATCTTTATCAAATATTTGTTTCTAAAATAACATAAAAGAACGAAAAATTCAACTTTTGTTTGTAAGATGGCATAAACACTGCTTTTAAATTATACTTCCAAAAGTTGATTGCAGAAATTTTTAAGCTGGTTTTTATGTTATTCAAAAAACATACTTATTCACAGAAAACCTTCGCAACAGTCATTTTATATTTTGATTACATAGGGTCATATCGAAAATCGTGCCTAGTCGTCGAATTCGAGGGTGACGTCACAAATAGAGAAATCCAGTTATTTCATTGGTCACTTCTCGAGAATCCAGTCATTTCATTGGTCCCTTTCTACTATTGTGACGTCACACTAGAATTCGACTAGGCAGGATTTTCGATATACTATGACTCATATATACGGAGAATTCCTTGGATTTGGAAAAGTTAAAATATGATTTTTCCAAAAATTGAGATTTATTCAAATCAAAATAAAAAAACGCTTCAGACCACCTCGCGCAAAGTTTCAGATATCGTTAATTCGGTACGCACCGCACTTTAAGGCAATTTTCAGAAGCGTACCACATTCTTACCGTACTTCTCAACTAAAAATGAGTGAAAATCGGATTTTTTCATAAATTTCGACATTCAATGTCAAATTAAAAATTACAACTTCCCCCAATCTCCAGGAGCGTACCATAACCGTTCCCAAAAACTAAAAAAAAGATTCTGTGATAAAAATCGTAACAAAAGTGTAGGTTTTATGGGCGAAAGGGCAGTTTTTTGAAAAAAAATAGCATACAACTTTTCGGGCACTATTTTTTACCCCGGTTGCTATATCGATCATGATGCCCGAGTAACTTAAATATCTTATTCCTTATTCTTTTAAAAGGCAAATGAGAGATTTAAGTTACTCGGGCATCATGATCGATATACAGCAGGCTTCGAAAACGGAACGATTTTGCGTGTGTTTTGTTCCCCCGTTCGCCTTTTTTCTATCTTTTCCTTAAACCTACGCATGAAAGGGGAACGAAAATGACTCATATTTAGAAGCCTGATATACAACTGTATATACTTATGTCATATACATATGATATACTATGCACATGATCCCGAGATATCGATTACGGCCAAAATTCCTTTACCATTTAGCGTCAGCAACTTTGAATTTTAGCTCAACGGCTACATTTATATCTTCTTGTAATTTTCGAGCACCAAGGTAAAGTGGAGTGTCGTTAATATGAATATTTTCGGAGAGACTTTTTGGGACATAATATTTTACATCAAATTGATCCATTGGTGGAAGAATACTCTTTTCGGAACATACCTCACTATTAATAGGGTCAATCTGCGAAGATATTTTTTGAACAAAACGACCCAAATTAGATGTAATGAGACAAACATATAATTTCCACCCACCAATTTATGGAACAAGTTTTGAAGGTGTTTTTTGAACTTCTGCTTATACTTATGAAATCTTCAAAAGCAAAATTGCAGGAAAATAAAGTAGCTAATTTTTTTATATCGTTTCGTAGATTTCCTCGAATTATTCTGGTTTTGAAATATCAAAAAAAGTTCAAATCAAAAACTCGTTTGATTTTTATATTTCAGAATTCTAGATTCAAAAGCAAAGCAAACATTTATCACAGTTTAATACAAATGATATAAACTGCTGGCTGTATTCGATTTGTGTTATACACAAAACTTTTTCTCCATTAAAACTCGAATTAAAGTACAGAATAAAGCCATTTTAATCTCAATGTAGCTAGATGTTCCCTAACTGGGTCGGTATTTGTACTACAGTTAAGTGTCTTTAGTAGGACGCGTCCTAAGAATGTTAAAAGTACTGTCTTACGAAGTACTTTGCTGTTCCTTCAAAAGACGCCATGATACGATACGCATGTAACATATGTATTATACCATGACATTTTTTTAAACTACGGTAAAGTACTTTTCGTGTGACAGTACTTTCAAATTCTTTAGCACGCGTCCTACTAAAGACACTTTACTGTAGTAGATTTTCAGTAAAAATTTGCTTCTCAAATTAAATTGAATGCTTATTTCTGTTGCTTGCAGCAACATGTAATTTTGACCTATTTTTGGTTTGAAAATGCATTTGTGCTGATAACTCAAAATTTGAGGAAATTGAAAAGAGATTAACCCGTGTCTTTTTATGTCCTCAAAAGTCCTTAAATTTGCACCAATGGCACTACTTTGGCGTGAGCGATACGAGTAACATCTTACCAAACGAACAGCACGAAGTGCACCAAACATAACACCCTAAGATTACTCTGAATGACTACTTTTATTCTAACTTTGAAAAATTTTTCAAAATTGCAAACTTCAGATGGGTGGAAAAACGCCGTTTTGATATTTAAAAAAAAATCATAAATTTCTATACAATACTAATCGTGGAAGTGGTTACGAGCGATGAATATTCGTGCGTAAGTTGGAGCTATTTAATATCATTACTCATAATAGTTATAAAAAGACATTATATTTATCAACGTTTCGATACTTTATTTATCATTCTCAAGATTAATCTTTTTTTAAGTTCAGAATTTTGCTCATAATACTAATAATAATTTTACTCATAATAGCCCCATGTTAAGGCTACCCCGCGCACAGAACCAAACCCATGATTACTACTGTACATGTATTTTATAAAATAATATGATTTTTGAGATGAATCCAAGATATCTTGAATAACTTCGAAATAAAATATCTTTTCCTAATGAAATTTGACACCAAAAAGTGGTACGTATGCTTAAGACAACTAAAGTCAAAAAATTATAATTTTTTAATGATGGCGACCTTTTTCACGGGATATAAACCAGAATGTTTTTTTAGACATGGTCGACTCTAGGAAAGCCCACTTTTTGTCTAACATCAACAGAGCATATACAGATTTTTGTATATTTTCAGTTAATTTGGGACATCAAAAGTGGGCGGTCCGAGATTCGACGCTGTCAAAATTAAATTTTTGGTTTATATCCAGTACACCTGGTGGGAAATGAAATTAGAATCAGTGCTGCCTAGAGCTTTTTTAGTTGGCAGTTGAATGCAAAAGGACTTACACCACGTACTTCCTGAGACCTATTATTTGACAATTCTTGTCAGGACGTTTGAGTACGTGGTCATTTTGATGATTTCTAAAATTTACAAATAAGCTTGAATTGTAGTTTTACTGCCAACTCTAAAAATTTGTTGGTTTTCAATTTATTTTTTTGTTAAGGGACTATTGACATGAAGGACGTTGCATTTTTGAAGACTGAACATTTTTTGAAATGATGAGTCATCATTTCAGCAAGGCAGAAAATATAAGAAAGTTGCTGTCAATACGTTGACAACAAATCTGTATCAAGATTTATCAAAATTTACAGTGGGTGCATCGCAAGAACGAAAACAGCATGTTTTATAAACGTTTACATGGTAGATCAAAAATCACCTTGTAGAGTGAGGTAGAAAAGGCAAAACTTTTTTTTGGAATCCCTGAATTATTTTTAAATTGTAGCAAGTAAAAAATATTACTTTCAGTACAAAATTATTTTCAAAAATTGTCAGCAATTCCTTAAAAATGAAAAACAATCTGTTTTTGAAATTGCCTATCAATGAAAGGCTATTATTAACCTTGAAAAGTTTCTAGAATATTAGGCAATTTCAAAAAAGTTTTTATTTTATCTTAAAGCAAATGCTGACAATTTGATAAAACCATTTTTGAACTGAAAGTGATATTTTTTAAAAATAATTAAGTATTATCAAGCAAAAAAGGTTTTGCTGTTTCTTTTGAACTTATTTTAGAGCTTCATAAAAAATTTGCATGCTGTTTTGGTCACTCTGCGACAATAGGAATTTTAAAGAGGTATCTGTAGCTAATCACAGATCGGTAAACAGCTGCAATATAAATTGCATCCAACCAAACTGAAATTAAAAACTGCATACGAAAAATCTAATTTTAAACCAAATTTTTGAAAAATTTGATGAAATTTGTAAAACTATTTGCATACTTCTTCGCATGCACAAAATATTTACGAATTATACAGTAGGGTTTCCAAAAGGTATAAATACAAGATATAACCAAGTATTAAAAACTACCTGAATTTTATAATGCGCATACTGAATTTTCCACCGGATGGTTAGTGTGTGGCTAGCCGTGGCTAATAAAGTGCTTCAGTAAGAACAGTATCATTTTTGGATGAAAAATTGCCTAATAAGTCTAGAAAAAATGTAAAATATTCTTCGATATGGTTTATTTTTCACAAGAGCTATACAGTATAGCTAGGGACCGTCAGCTGGGGATTTCTCGATTTTCAAGTTCGCATCAGCAATTAATTATATTTGCCATGATATGTAATCGACTTAATATAAGCTTGCGAATAAAGGTGTGAAACCTTTATTTGAAAAAATATAATCCTAGATACGTTAGTTTAACAGGGCGAACTCGTTCTCAAATTTTTGTTCTCCAGCATCACTTGTGGTTATTTTTGTATATTTTAAAGGTTATTTTTATCATTCCTGAGGTTGATTTACCCTAGAAACAAACTATTAGCCAAAAGATGTGTTTCTTAAAAATGCTAAAATTTTGATAAGTTGCTCTCTAGCGGCACTTGTGGTCATTTTTGAAATTTATAAAGGTCATTTTCGGTTTTCCTGATACCGATTTACTCTAGATACGAAAAATTGTTGAAATTGGGTATCTTTTCAAAAATTCGAGTCCCCAGCTGACGGTCCTTAAGTATAGCCTATACTTTAACAGTCGCTGACCACTCGAAAGAGTATACGAAAAAATTAAGGGCATTGTAATGGGTAGAACGATGGTCAGTTTAACGCAGAAAATAATAAGTTGAACCCAGAATGAACATGAAGTTATACAATTTAAAAACAGCGGGTTTGATGAAAACATTTCAATAAATGTCAAGAGCTTAACCTACTGATAAGTTGGATGGAGTTGAATCAAATATCTGAAATTGTTTTCTAACATATTATACAAATAAATATCAAATTTTTAAATGGGGTCAAATTACAATATTTTTGAATGAAAAAAATTTGTAATATTTTTTTTTATTTTACTCAATTGTTATTAATTATTTTTTCGCAATTTTGGGACGAAAACTTGCAAATAATAACTTCGATTAATACGATATGATATATCGTGAAACTCAAAGATGTCCTGTTTTTGTGAAATATACATTCCATAATTTTGTCTCCGAAAATATCTTCAAAATTTCTCCATCTCATGCATTTTTCGAAAATATTCTATTTTTCAAAAATGTCTCTTGAGATTTTTATGAAATTTTACAATTTTATTAAAATGTTTGTAATATGACACCATGTAAAATAATTAGATTGGCTATTTGAAGAATTTTTTGAACAAAAGTTTGATTTTGCAGTTAAGGATTACAGCATATGGAAATATATGGATATTATTTTGAAAACTACAGCCAAAAAAATGTATTATGTAAACTATGAAATAACGACATGGATACTGTTTGAACGGAAATAATTTGGTACATTCAGCATTTTCAAAAATGAAAATTTTCAATTTATATTGAAGAAAACCGATGTAAAACTGTTTTGTAAGCACATTCTTTAGTTAAAGGGGGTAAAACGGCCACGATAATGAAAATTTTGAGTTGGATAAAAACGTACATTCAGTTTTTGTTATATACACAATTGATAAGAAATTATTATACTACGATTTGGTGACAGTAGAAAACATGTAATTTTATACATTTTCTCATGGTTATAAAGGATAAGCTTATTTCTTTAGAATTCTTAAGGGGTACGATAATTTTTAAACATAACCAAGAGATATCAGTTGGGGATTTATTAGAATTTTGAATATTTCGAACCAAGCTCTTTGAACTGGCCGAAAATTTTAATATTCAAATGATGTTTAACGTTGTAATAACTTTGCGTTCGACTTTTTACGAAAAGTATTTTATAACGATCAGATAGCTCGAACCTGGCACATACGAAATTTTTAAAATTTTTGTTTTCACCGGAAATGATCGTTTTTTTTGAAAAAAAAACAAAAATTACAGGTTAGAAAACGGAATTCGAAAAACCCGGCTCTGCCACGAAGCTTGAAAAGTTATATTATAAAATACAGGGGGAGGCAATATTGCCGAAAGTTTTTTGCCCAAAAATTTCGGACATATTGACAAATTCGGCAATATTGGGCCCCCCATGTACCATTTAATAAAATAAAATTCTGTTATATATTTAAAAAAAAAGTGGTTAATAATTGTTGGTCCACTAAAAACAATTTTTTAGCGTTGATAGTCAAACTTTAAAAATAATTAATTTCTCTTTTTCAGTAAACCGACACTTTTTTCGAAATTTCGTACAATGGGTGACTACTTTTCAAAGTAATGATAATTTTCAGAAAATAACATACGGTACATATTAGTGTGAACTTGAGCAGTATCTAGAACTGCGACGAAACTCTGCAATTTTGTGAATTTTCGTGATTATAATTGGTTTTAGTAAATTTTTTTGTAGTTTTAATTAAAAAACTGTTTCGAAATTTTAAAGTTCAGAGCTCTCTAGCGCTAAAACGTGGCATATGATGGCTTTGAGACTCCGACACATTAGTTTTACGCAATAAGTCCATACAAAAATTTTCAGAAAATTTTTCTTGCGGACATCACTTCTTTAAACATTATTAAAAATTTGGTGAAGGTATCGTTATCATGGAAATTGTTTTTAACATAAAATTTCAAAAAAAATTTTAAATCATATTTTCTGTATACTTTTGTTTCCATGCTAAAGCTACCGCAGCCCAACTATTTACGGGTTTCTTTAATAATATAGGCATTAACAAAATTCCCGATAAAATTAACTCTAAACTTTGTTCCAAAAAAAATATGAGTAATCTAAGGTAATGTCAAGGACAAAGAGGTGTGGCCTTTCTTCTGCATATGAATATTTAAAGTGCCCCGTCTCGTAAAACCTTGGCCACATTCATCACACTGATAAGGCTTAGAATCGGCATGAAACTTTTTAGAATGAACCGAAATCGCCCCACGTGATGGGAATTCTTCCTTGCAAATAGAGCATCTAAAAATTGTGGCGGGTTTTTCATCGGGGTCGGAGGTTTTGGAAGTTGGAGTTTTTGAAGTTGGAGTTTTTGAGTTAGTAGGGGAGGTTTTCAAGGGGGCGGAGTTTCGAGAAGGAGGGGTTGTGGGTGTTTCGTTCTCCATTAGGGCTTGTATTTTTGCAGTGCGTTGTTTGTTTGGCTTGACCAATCTGACACGCGGCACAGAGGCAGGAATCGACGTTATATGTGTTTTTTGATGAATTTTTAGAACGTCAGTTGACTAGAATAATTTTTGAGATATCACATATTTTGCAAATTAAAAAATCAGGGGTTGTCCTCGCATACAGATTGTTTTGTCAGGCTTATAATTTGTTTTCTAGTCATAAAACCTCAATTGATTCATTTCGTAATCTGACCCAAAATGGTGTCATTTTACGAAATTTGACCCAAAGATTTTTTTTCTGCAAAATTTGAAGATAAATGGTGTAAAATTATTCTTTTTCATAACCCCAAATGAAGAAACCGATGAACAACGTTCTAACTGGTTAAAAACTATTTGTGTTCCATATAAATTAAATAAGGCTTATTGCAGATTCTCTTTAAATTTTCTTACCTTGAAAGCTGAATTACAGACTTTGCATTTGTACGGTCTTCTTGTTGTATGTACTGTATTAATATGTCTCATTAGTGAGTGTTTGGAACTCAAGGACCGAAAGCATACTGTGCATGTGAAATCTTCTCCTAAAAAGAAAAATTAGCGATAATACTCAAGCAATTAAAAGAAAAAAATATTGATTCTATTTTGAAAAATAACGCTAGAACCAGAAGGCCATAATTTCGGTATGAAATATTTTTTCATTTTGACTAAAACTAGAAATTTAATCATCGCCGTAAAACGAAGAGTAAAAAATTTGGTGAGGATTATGTGAGGTCAGTTCCACCTCATTTTCACCATTCACGCCAAATTTTAAGAGGTTTTTTTATTCACGATAAAACAAACGGAGAAATGAAAAAATGATTCGGTAGCTTTTGTTGAACAGCACCCACTTAACTCAGTCTGAAGGACCATACAAATTTCTGAGTAGGCCTAGGGCTATTTTAAAAGAACCTTATACATGTACGTCAATCAATAAATTTGAAATCAGCGTAACCTATTTTTTTAATTAATCAAAAATATTCGATTCTGAAAAGCTCTTTTTCTACATTGACGTCGTTTTTTTTACCCCTGTCAAAATTGTTGCATTGAATATATTGAAAAAATAGACATGGGATAAAGTTGTATGATAGCTCATTCGAGAGCTGGTACTTGAAACTTACCTTAGTAGTTACTTTAAGGTAGTTTTTTTTAGGTGGGCCACCCCTTCTCATGACGATTACGGGAAAACCATACGCGCTTTCAGGAAACGTTTTTTTTCATTTAACTGCCAACTAAAAAAGCTCAATGGAGAATTTTTTTCTTTTTCGTCGGACTACCGGTTCACCGGTAACCGGAGATCTATTATATAGGTATTTTGAGAAACAAAATCGAAACTCGTTTTTTTCTTCCAAAAATTCATCAAAAATATAGTTCAAGCAGTAAATGTGTAGACAATCGTGATATAAGAATGAACAAACATAAAAATTTAACTTTCCGGCTGATTTAAAGAAGAAAAAAATTTGGGCCCATCGAGATTCGAACCTACCAAAAAATTACTTTCCGGTTTATATCCGGTGAACCGGATGTCAAATCAACTTGATAAATTTTCTCTATTGAGCTTTTTTAGTTGGCAGTTGAATTCAAAAAACCGTTTTTCGATATCATCTATAGTTTTCCCGCAATCGTAATGAGAAGGGGTGGCCCACCTAAAAAAAAACTACCTTAGTAAGTTTCAAGTACCAGCTCTCGAATGAGCTATCATACAACTTTATCCCATGTCTATTTTTTCAATATATTCAATGCAACAATTTTGAC
>SCLH01000691.1:101089-121589 GCA_004367855.1 Oikopleura vanhoeffeni | reverse complement strand
TCTACACATTTACTGCTTGAACTATATTTTTGATGAATTTTTGGAAGAAAAAAACGAGTTTCGATTTTGTTTCTCAAATTTAATACTGAAAATACCTATATAATAGATCTCCGGTTACCTGTGAACCGGTAGTCCGACGAAAAAGAAAACATTTCTCCATTGAGCTTTTTTAGTTGGCAGTTAAATGCAAAAAACCGTTTCCTGAAAGCGCTTATGGTTTTCCCGTAATCGTCATGAGAAGGGGTGGCCCACCTAAAAAAAATAACCTAAGCACTTAGGTAAATAACCGGTTTAAACAAAGAATTATCGGTAACTGGAAAAAACGACGTCATTGGAAAGGGAAAAGGCACTCAATTTGATACTATGCTTCTGATTATCGACAGGAATTTAGCTAAAAATCGTAAAATTGCGTAGTAATTATCGGCCATGAGTTCATAATAAGCCCGTCAAAATGGAACTTAAGGAATTGCTTAAGAAATTGCCTTCTAAGATTTCAAAGAATTCGTCATAAAATAATTATAAAATAAAAATTAGGAGGATAACCGTTCCCTCAAAAAATCTAGGCATAGATTTTTTTAACTTGTTACAAAAAATGCAGAATTTATTGCTCACCAGTTTCGTTAATTGACATATCTGATTGTTCGATTTCTTCTACTTCCATATCGTTTCTATCAATAACTTCAAGATCTGGACAGTCTGAGATTTCCCCATCACTTATCCCGTTTTCGATGACTTCAGGTCTTTCAGTTTTGAAATCTTCAAAATGAATAATGTCTCCATTTGCATTTATAATATCTTCACAAGTTTTGTGTACAGAATCACTTGTGTGCATAAATTCAGTATGACCATTTTCCACTGTTTTTGATTTTTTGAGCATGACAATTTCACGTTTGAGGTCGTTTATCTGTCTTGCAAAACGGGTTTTATATTTACTGTAAATATTTTTGTTGTTTTAAAAATCTATATTAAAATTGTCTTTTAAAATTTTTTAATTAAAATTATTTAAAAAAAATGTAATTAAAAATGTTTATAAACCTGATAATATCTAAGATTATACTCAGAGACCTAAAGAATCGCGTGATTTGATTGGTCAATACAAAGGGTGAAAATGTTATTAAAAAAGGTATTTTCACCGGTAAAAATAGGTAAGGTGAATTTTTTTTTTAAATTCTGCTCTCGATTTTTCGGATCGATTCGCCTGCTGAGCATCCTACAGTATGTACTTTTTGTACATTGCGAAGTGAAAATTGTCCTTTAGGTAATTACGGCCAATAAAAAATAGTAACTAGGTCGATTTTATTTTCAAACCCCAGACATCGGCTATAGCTTGGCGTTCAAAATAAAATCCACCTACTAGGTATCCACCTGTAGGTACCATTTTTAATTGGCCGTAATTAGCTAAAGGACAATTTTCACTTCGCAAGTAAAAAAGGACATACTGTAGTTATAACTTTTTTACGTTAACTTTGTTAACTACACAAAAAATTCTGATGACGGCAAAAAGTAAAGATCTTCAGCTCACCACGAAGAAGTGAAAGCTTAATTAATAGAAATGGGAGATGGGCGAGCTAAATTTCGCGATCTATCATTGTCCACTAAAAATTCAAAACATTTATCTCGTCTACCGAGCCGACCATTTTTGAAACTTTGATTGATTACTCTTCCGTATAATAATTCGACTACTGTATGCTCTTTGCTGAACCGCAGAGGTCACGGTATTAAAGCATAAAGTTTGCGAAAAAATGGATCAAAATGTTAATGGACCTCATAATGAGGTCCTAATTAGTTGAAAAGAAATGTATGAAAAAAATTACAAATTTTTGTAATATTTACTGGTTATGGTTTGGAGATTATATTCCCAAATTTGAGCTGTGAAGTTCCTGCACGAAACGTGCCGCGGAAACTTTGATTTGAAGCACCTTTTAGTTTTTTTCACTTTCAAACAGTTTTTAAGGGGGTTGTGGGTGGTCGATATTTTTTGCTAGTTATTTTCACTAGTTAGTTTCAGAAAAAAATTACTTTTTATCCAAGTTGGATTCCTATTGCTTTTTATTGCAATCAATATTGTTGGAATCCTAAATTTGGACGAAAAGTAATTTATTTTTGAAAACTGAATAGTGAAACTTTCCATCAGCAAAAATTAAGGACCCACAATCCGCCTAAAAACAGATTGACAGAAAAGAATTCTTTCAAGAACGGAAATGCTTGCATTTTTGAGCTATTTAAAATATTTCGGATTTATCTCAAAAAGCTACTTTAGCTGATGTTTGCCTAAGGTCAAACAGTAACTTCAAGTGCTTGCAGCTTTTTTCGATTTTCAATTGCTTTATGTTACAAGACGTGTGATTTTACACTTTTTAGAAATTTTAACTATAATTTCAGAACAGCAATTTTCCTGACTACTAGACAAAAATATATCTAAAAAGGGGATCCCTATGCCTCTACTTTCGCGTTTGAACTTATTTTCGAAGCTTTTTTGGTCAAAGTAGTGATATCCGGTGCTCTCATTGGTGAAACACGGGCCAAACGTGAACGCGAGAGTAGAGGCCTAGGGATCCCAATCTTTGATACAGTATCAATTGGAGAGTTTTTTCTCTCCAATGCGGAGAGCAAAACAAGAGAAAAAAAATCTTCATTTGATAGTATGATGGAAAGCACCCTTCAATTGAAAAACTTTAATTGCTACAGCACATTATGCCCGTAATATGCCATGTAATATTATGACCGTTTTGTCCCTTTGTAAATGATGAAATTTCTCTTTGCATTTGGATTCTACCAGCTGGGTAACATGCTTTTCCAACGAGACCATAAATTCATTTAAAAAACTTAAATTTTCCATTTTCTCAATATAAATTTCGTCTTGCAAAAAACAGTTTTGATTTTTTTTTCAACTGAAGATCTTGTCTGTCGAAAATTTGTCCGAGACTGCGAAAAAAACACAATTTGAAAAATTCGTATTTCAGTCCAATCTGAGCGCCAATGAGCTTGCCGATGCGTCACTGGGCAACATTAAATGTGCGAATCAGAGGAGAGGATTTTTCAATGAGAAATAAAATTGATTAAAATAGTATTTTAGAGAAACTGGATTATCTGACCCTTTGACTGTAAAGGGCACAATGTGAAATATTAGTTTTGCTCTTTACCCCCTGGATAATAATTTACAGGGAATTTAAGTGAAGAAAACTGATTATTTTACCATTAAAATTAATTTTTTGTAATAAAAACAAACCTGAACTTTTAACCTACGCATTTATCCAGGTAATATAAGGACGGTATTTTTGGAGTCAAGAATTGAAAAGGGATATTCATAATTGACTCATTAAAAACAAATTTAAACCCTGCAGCTAGTTTGTTGCGTGGTCATAAAAACGTAAATGTCTGAAAAAAATCTTGCCCAGCAGTGGCCATTTTAGACACCAGGGAGTTAAACTTTTCAAATGTCATAAACCTATTTGTTGCTCCAAATTAACTAAAAAAAACAAGACACTAACTTACCATTTGTGGAAACCCCTTGTAATGGAAACAATTACCCTGTAATGGAAACCCTTTACCATTTGTAGAAACCATTTGATGCTTAATTTGCTTGAAAATATTCTAAAAAATTTGTGGGTTTGGAGTCGAAACTTTCGACTGCATATAATTGTTTCCTGCTTGAGCATGAATGTAATTTGAAAAAATCTCATAAATTTTTGACTAAAAACAACTTTTCGAATTTTGAGAAAAATTACCCTGTAATGGAAACGCATTACCATTTGTGGAAACCATTTTTTTCGCGAAAGTGGGTTTCCACAAATGGGTAGTTGGTGTAAGACATTTCAAAAAAAATTTACGACCTTGGAAAAACCAAATTCAAACTCCGTGATTTTTTCAAATTGAGCTCAAGAACACCCCTAGTAAATATCCGAATAAGCGTTTAAATATTAATATAACTGAATTCTAAATATTTTCAATGTAGAAAACTCGGTATACCGAGACCGCCATTTTCCAAGTTAATTAAAAGTTCTGAGCGTTGCAAAACGTCAAATATTTGATTTGGAGACCCTATAACCTTAGAGTAAAAATAAGGGGGGAACTTTTTGGGCCGTGTTTCGACATTTCGCTGGCCAAATAATACATTCTATAGTATTTTGAACACTGTGTTTCAAAACACATCGGCGCACGTGGAATTTAATGTGAAAAAACTTCACGAAAAAAAAGTTTACCAGGTTTGCGTCAAGACACGGTCTAACCATTGTAAAAAAGTTTTCTGCGTTGCAAGTAAAATCTCTCAATTAATAATTTTTAGAAATGATCTTGAAATAGAACTTATAATATTAAAATGTTTCGAACTCGTCCTCAAATTTTATTGCGAACTGTTCGATTCAAAGATGGTTGGCAAAATCGGCTTGATAAAAATGTTGAACAAAATCAAGCGCATCAGAGAAAAATGAATCTTTTAAGAAAAAAACAAATTGGTCTCCCACATTGGGGTCTTATGAATAAAATTGCTAAAAAAGAAGATCAGGGTATTACCCATGATAATTTTCAGGAAAAAAATTTAAATGAATAGTACTATTGCCAATAGTCTATTGGACTATTATAGCGAAAATGATGAAAAAAAAACTCGAAAATTTTCAAAAAAAAAAATTTCGTATTTTTTGCAAATAATATTATTATAATGTCTTTCTCGGATTTTCAGTACGTTTTTTAGCTTCTGTTTTGGCCTCGGCGGGTGACACCCTACCGAGTTCATATATAATTTATTTTCATCTATCGTCGATAGACTATCTAGATAATTTTCTTCAAACCATAAATGATTCATACTTACTTTTTGGAAAAAGTTAATTACCACCTACGTATTAATGCAGCCAATCAGATTTTCTGTTGAACAATACATAAGTAATCGCCGTTTTGGTAGCAAAAAAAAATTTCGAAAAAATTTGTGTCAGCCAATTTAAGAAAATGAAAAAAAATTCGAAACTTTTTTTATTTTTTTAAATTAGCTAAAACGCCCGCAAAATTGTTTTTCAGCCAAATTTCAAAAATACTTGAAAAAAAACCGAAATTCAAATTTTTTTTTGTCTTCCGCCACCTTCCGCCGACTTGATATTCACATATAAGTCCAAGTAGTAACCAATCTTTCAGTGAAAAAAAAATCAGCCTTGGTGGACCTTGGTAGATTGGTTTTCACCTCAAAAAACCCTCTTTTTTGGTTAAATTTCAATATTAGCCAAAATGCCGATTTTTCCAAAAAAATATACTCATCACTAAACGCGCAATAAAATTCTAGATACAACCCTACTTTTCAAAATTCGTTCCAAATTGGTCGATTTTTAGCTCAAAATCGAATGATGTGAACATGCTAGTAATCGGGCATGGGTTCCGATATTGTTGTTCTTGTTGTCGAGATTACACCTACAAACCCACTAGAGTTAAACTTACAACTTGACCTACGTACAAGATGAAAATTGGTCTGATGTGTCCCTCATTATTATTATTATTAGGTAGCTTTTTTTAACAGGTCCCACTCTACTCAGTCATTTTTCTCGAAAACCATACCAGATATGAACAAACATTTTTTTTGTTATGTGTACTACATTGTGTAGCCAAGTAAATTTGTGGCACCCAATTTTTTTTGTTTTTTACTTGGTCAACCGGTAAATGACGTTCTTAAACGGAAGTTCATAGGTTCGAATCTCATTCAGCTCATTTTTGTTTTGTTTATTTTTATCGAAATGTATTTATTCTTGATAATAATCTGTTGATAAGTGGTAATTGATTTACATAAATGTGCAAAAACGGCATCTTTATTTTTCCTATTTTTTTTTATTTTTTACTAGTTTGACAAAAACATTATTTAAATTTTGCAATGAGTGGCAAGGATGGGATCCTATTGAACTAAATGAAGCTTATAGAAAAGAAGCCAGAAATCGAAGAAAAGTAGACATGGAAGAAAAAGATAAAAATAAAACGAAAAAATCATTTATAGAAGCTCAGCCAAGATCATTTCAAGAGGCGGTAAGACATGAACCAGTGTATAATATGCACTTAGAAATCTAAAATAATTAGCTGATAAATTTATACAACTGAAATTTGCGGAAACAACACCATGTATTCCATTTAACATCAAGACATTTGGGTTGCATTTCTAGCTCTAGCTGATTTTTTTATTCTAATTTTTTATGTAGTTTTTGCCTTGCAAAGCCTTGAATGCGTCTCTGTGATAGGTATATCTGATCTCGATCCAAAAAATACTTTTAGGTACCTACTTAAGTAAAAATTAAATAGAAACGGTAATTTGACACCAATAAATCAGAGTCGGACCTAATTTGGGAAAAATATTTATATTTTATAAGTAGAAACCGATATAACATGTACGTTCATTTTTATCTAAGGACAAAGCTGTCAGAATTTGACAAAAACCTACGCTAATTTTTCAAAGAATTTGGTCTATGAAAAATGTTGCAATCCGCCGGACTTATGTAGGGAATTATATAATTTTGGCTATTTTTTGAAAAATCTTAATAATTTTCAAATTTTGCTATTTAGCGCGATCTTCACTTATTTTTTGGAAAATTTAAAAATAATTTTCACGTATTTATGAATGAAGGAAATTTTTAAAAATTTGAAGTTTATTTTCGTTTTTGTTAATAACGATTTACCTGAACCGGAATTCTCGATTTAATAACACAGATTTAAGCGATCACGAAGAGATGACGCTGGTGCTGGGCTAGAAGATGAATTTGAATGGGAAGTTGAACACGGGGGATTAACTGATGAAGAGAGATGGCCTTTGAGGGGCAAAACAGAGGAGAAAATTGACGATTATTTTCAAAATGGCAATTGGCCAAATCATAGAGCAAATTGGAAACAGGCATTTAAAAATTACTTGAAAAAGGATGGGCGGCATTCTATGGTACACGAAAGGAGAGTTTTATTATTTTCAAATATATTCACTGATCATTTTATTTTGTATATACAGTATACTGATTGTCGTTAACAATCGTTTATATAAAGCAAAGCCCATTTAGATATTTTCAGCTCATCAAAGACAATTTTTATCTGTTCTTGAAAAATATTTCGAATTTTTTCCAAAAAATTTAAGGTTATTTTTTGAGATCTGTGAAAAAAATAAATAATGGCCACTCGGTTCAAAACTATTTTTTTTGTATTCTCACAAATCATTTGTCGCAGTGAGGACTGGTTCTCTTTTTTTCCAGACTCTCCGTTTGCTTTGTTGCTCCTGTAGTTTTTTTAAGGGTATCCCATCCTTGTCAGTCTAATAACTCGAAGGCCACAAGAGGTATCGAGTAACTCTTTCTGGTATCATGGACCCAAGTAAATTTTTGTCACTTAAAACTTTTTGTTTTTTTCCACGTCAACCGGTTGACTGGTAATACAGAATGTGTTTTAGCTTTTGGAGTTTTCCCCGGGAAGATTGAAACGCCCCTTAAATAAACTAACCAAGTCGCGCTCTGATTGGTTAGGCGTGAATCTCCTCGGGGAACACCCCAAAAGCTANAACACATTCGGTAGACCTTTGAAATTACCGGTTTTTCTAAGGCAAAATGTGGAAATTTTCGAAAAAAAGAATCATTAATAAACCAATCGAAAATTTTGTTACTTGCACGCTTCTGTTAATCTGTTACCACATACAGACCGACTATTATCAAGAAGACATACATTTTGATAAAATAAGACAAAAAAAAATTGAGCCTATTGAGATTCGAACCCTAAACTTTCGGTTTAGAACATCAATTACAGGTTGACCGAGAAAAAAAACTAAACAAAATTCGTGTCACAAATTTACTTGGGTCCAGGATACAAAAACCGTTAGTCGATATGGCCCACCTTAAAACAATAAAAATATATATTAATTTAACGTTTTGAACACTTTTTATTTGATTATTTAATTTGAAACTTTTAAAAAAGACATATTGACCTAGTCCACCATGAAATGCTTAAAATGCAGCAAGATTGGTATGTCAAAAAAAATGATATAATAAAAGTAGAAAATGCCTCAAATATATCAGCAGCAATCCACTTAGATCAACTTTATAAAAAGGAAATGGAAAAGAAAGGAAAATTAAGCAGTAAAAGAATTATAACGCACATTATATTTCGACATTGGGCCGATTTGAAAGCTTTTAAGTTATCAGAATTGAAAGAAACGGGAATAAATATTTAAAATCAAACGGTGTTTGTTTTAAGTAGAATCGAAAATACAAATATGAACACATATTTTTTTTGTCTTATTTTTTATAAAATAAATTTAATTAATTTTGTAAGATAAGATCTGTTTGAAAAGTGTTTTGTGATTTTTTATCAATGTTTTACGTTGCGAATATCTTGAGTTGGAAATTTTTATTTCTGTACTTTTTAAAAGTGATCTATGTAAAAAACATTCAAACTTTCACCAGGAAAGTGTTTAAAAACGCAAAGCAGTTTGTGAAATCTGCTGTCATTTAACTTGGAGTTGTCGAAAGAAATTTGAAGAATAGTTTCAAGGTTAAATATAGAAAATTTTAGATCCGGTTTTGTGTTTTTAAACACTTTCCTGCTGAAATTTTGGTCTACCTTATCGTTAACCATGAAATATGTATTCTGTTAAAAGGTATAGAATTAGTCAGGATGAAATATAAACATCACTTCGCAGAGCACAGCTCATTACAAGGAAGGGTCACGAAGTTTCAAGTCAACGAACTGAAAAAAAATAATAAACGGATTTGCTAGAGACAAATTTACTGAATATTTTCGGTTTCACTGAATATGTTTTCCAACAAATTATTTTTAAAGGTTAACATATACAGTTACATGTACAGTTTGTGTTTTTTTAACTCCAGAAATGGCAACTTGCTGTGAAGGGAATTTCAGCCAATAAAATATGTTAACTTGGTGAATTATATTTTGAAAGCCGAGCTATAGCGAGGGTTTAAAAATATAATACGCCTAGTTGCCATTTGTATTGGCTGTAATTTCATTCACAGCAAGTTGCCATTTCGGGACTAAAAAAACACATACTGTAAGTTATGTTACATAAGTTATGTAACATAACTTACAGTATGTGTTTATGTAACATAATACTTCAAACAGAAAAATTAATCTTATTTACATATATGTATATAATTTTTAATAATTTATTTACTGCAACGTTTCGCGTTTCGCATCATCAAGCTGTTTTAAAGAATGATGTATATTATATACAGTATATAAGTTATTTCACGTAAACTTTCGAAACTTTTTTGATGAAAAAATGTATTTTTGAGGATGACTTAAAAAATATTAATAAAAATAATCAATAATTTATTAATAAAAACGTCATATCATATTTTTTCACTATTGGTGCACTGAAATTTTGTAACCCTTGGAGCTCCACCAAAGCTTATTGCTTATGGCAAAAAACCGTCTAACCATCATCGTCATATTTTGTTAAACTTGCGCGATGGTGAACCGTTAAATGGTGTACGAATTTTAATCCAAGGAGATGTTAATGAAAAAGATTTTGGTGCTTTGGTTCGTACTGCCTCATTATCTGGTTGCAATTCGGTTTTTAAGCTTTTGGACGATTCGCATGAAGCACCTTTTTCGATTTATGATCCTTTGACTATCAGGGGGTCAGCGGGGCTAGTTTTTACAATTCCTGTTTATGAAAGGGCAACGTTACAGCGTGATACGTGAGTACTTTATAAAACTACTGTGAAATCTGTCTATAAAGACTGCGTATATATGGACAAAACGACAAATGTATGAATGGAAAATTTCCAAAAATTATTTTTAGACAAAATGTGCATATAGACGCATTTGACAGTAGCACTATTTACTGTGGACTTTGAACATTTTTAGCAGATCAATTTAGGGGCCATATTTTAAAAACATCGTTTTCGCTCTTGATTTTATAATACACTTTGACCCGATTTCCAGTTGATATTCAGGAATTGTGACTTACTTTGGGAAAAATAAGCGACAGTTTTTGTCACTGAATGTTACATCTGGTGTAAAAATCTTATCCGGGTGGATCTGGAAAAACAAAATTTACATGAACTCAAATACCAAAAACCGGTAAAAGTAGAGAAAATTATTGCTCAAGAGTAGCGTCAGCACCGTCGACATTAATTTTTTCTCGAATGTTGGTGGAATATGTAAAAAGGTCAACTTACTGTCCTAAAATACTTTTTATAAATTTTAAAATAAATTAAGGATTTTTTTCAAATATCGAAACTGTCGATTAACTCTTTATTTATAAGTGGTCGAAATTCACGGTGCTGACGCTACTCAAGAGTGAAAAGTTTTTTTAAGAGTTGTATACATTGAAATAAATTCGTTCAAAACCAAAGTTTCCCCTAATACGATTTTTAGATACTTTTTCGGGAAAAATTGAACTCAATGTATTCTAGTTTTTCCTCTATCCAAATTTCGATGTAGTGACATCCGAAAAACCGGAAGCCTACAAATTTTCTTCATTTTTTAAATCTGCGCTCAATTTTTTAGCTGGTATAAAAATCCCAGCAGGGTGAGAGTTTTTATTCGGAAGATTATTTTCAAATCTGTCTCAGCAGCGGTCCTTATTATACAATTGTGATATTTATAATTTTGAAGTGAAAACTTGAAAATTGCCCTTTTTTGGTGAAAAACTTATTTTTTTATTTCATCGGTCAAACCTCGAGTAAGGACAAAAATATCGAAAATGATGCCTATGTGTCGTATTTTATCACTACGTCACAAAAATAGAAATCTTGTGATTTCATTGGTCCTGTGAATAGAATCCTGTGATTTCATTGGTCACTTTCTCTATTTGTGACGTAGTGATAAAATACGACACATAAGCATCCTTTTCGATATATGGTGCTCAAATAATAAAAAAAGTTTTTAACCGGACTTTTATCGGACCTGCAACTTTTATTTATATTTTTCAGAACTCAACGCGGTAATAGCCAAACAAATACTGCGCTCCAAGATAAAGATTTCAAACATAAGATTGAGCCAATATCTATAGCTCAAGAATTAAATCCAAATTATCCGCCAAGGTTTTATCTGGTCAATGGTTCCCTAGAAGCAACGATGCAATCTTATGATGAAGAATTAGTTAAAGTTCTCCAAGAACAAAATATTTCTACGACTGATACCTGTTTACCTCATGCTTACGCAACCGAAATAGAGTGGACTTATCCAAATATTATAAGTAAGTTTTTTGTTATTATACAGGTTAAAAACGATGAAGATATTTTCAGCATCGAAAATGAGCATGGGAAAATTCACTATGGCGGGTTTTTTTTAGCGAAAGCAGCAATCGGAGCGAATGTTCTCGAAAATAGTTTATCCGATTCAAGAAATTCAAATTGTATCTCAGAGTCAATGAGCTCATACCCGTAACGCATATAATATCAGACCGATCCGATGACCGGTTAACCGGTAATCATCGAAAACACCGGTGAATTTAAGTTTGAAACTTTGAAAATATGGTTGTAGGGGTAACTTTGAAAACCCCGCCTATGGTTTCTGTCTATAAGAACATCCTTTATAAGGACAACTTTGAGGAAATATCCATTGCGGTGCCCTGGTGCCTAATTTTTTTCCTTGTAAAAGAATAGCAAAACAAATTTTTTAGGCACCCGGGCATCATAATGGATATGGCCGAAACCACGCTTTTTGATTTTAGTCCGTTCATCTTGAAGGACAATATATGAGAAAAATAATATCAGGTATATTTTAGAAAATATCTATACGACACCTCTTTTTCGTTAAAATGTATATTGAGTTCCTCACAAATTTTTCATCAAAATGGTATATAATTTTAATTAAAAAAATAAGAGTCAATTGTTCAAAGATTATTTTTTTTCAAATACCATAATAATGCAGCGAATATTTTTTAGCCAAGTTTTATCAAACAATTAAATTTTATAAGTCTGGATTTTGAGGCAGCGTGCGCTGTCGTCCAAAAACAGAAAAACCGTCAAAAAATTCAATTATAAATTGTTTTTCGGTAAAATATTATAAGATATATCATATATCCATTATGATGCCCGGGTGAACATAAATATCTTATTCCCTATTCTTTTAACAGGCAAATAAGATATTTGTACGTTACCGGGGCATCATAATCGATTATAAGGTCGCTTTTTTTTTCGGTTGCTCCACCATGATTTTCGACTAGGAGAACTAGACAAGGGGAGATAGCGACAAATAGTTTCTGCACGTGAAACCTTGGAAAAAAATATTGCGGTAGAAATTTTTTTGGCTTCTAGGTTTGACACATGACCGGAAAGTCAGTCATCGAAATTGCTCAAAATGACCGAAAAAAACCGGTTTTTTGCAAATTACCGGTGAACCGTTGTAATCATCGGAGAAAAAGAAAAAAAAAATCCTGCGTTCCAAATTCGGTTAAGATTAAGATGCAAAAAACCTTTTTGTCGCTATCTGAGTCTAGTGTCTCTCAGAACAGATACCCCTTAGGTGGAGCAACCGAAAAAAAAAAAGCGACCTAAGCGAATTGAAAAGATATCGTTTATATTTAACATTTCGTCTTTTTCATTTCTGACGATAAAATTTTTATATTTCTTTCATTTTATTTCATTCATCATGTGATTATGATTGCAAACATAGACGTGGGGTAGGGCTAGACCATAGATAGTGACATCAAGTGAAGTCTACTAGACCCGCTGACATGCAGACGGGCTACTCTCGAACCTATTGTTCAAATCCAGATTTATTATTGTTAAGGGTGGTTTAACCCATCATGGGAAAACACAGATTTTGGTTTTTTAGGGCAAAATATCTCATAGACTACACATGTGGAACCCAATAGTTAAATACAATGTAATAGTTGAACGAATATCTTACATCCTGAACCATAATTGAAGATCACTGATCGCTCGAACCATATCAGAACGAAGCTTCAAAATAAAGTCCATATTCCTCGTGAGTTTGAAGGTAGGAAATTTGTTCGCAGGCTTTTATTAGCACAAAATACTTACGCAAGGTCTGTTACATATCGTTTTCAAACTTTTTTAAATAAATTCGCTCCAGAAATAAGACAAGAAACGTTTTTTGAGCTGAATTTTTGAGGTCTTGCGCAAAGCCTATTCCCTCCCTAAGATTTTTTTGCAAAAATTTGAAACCCATATGAAATCAAGATGCTAATGAGTTCGCGGAAGCTGTTACTATCGAAAACTCTAATCTTTTGTGTTATTTTATTCCGAAAACTGAACGTCGGAATTCCGAAAACCCATAAATTTTAATTAAAATAAGACGATAATTTCCAAAACGATGAAAAAAGAACTTTCCTAACGGAAGTATGAGATAAAAAATACTACCACTTGTTTCAAATTGTCCATATTTCGGGGAAAAGGATTATGTAAGAATGCCATGAGCAGGAAAATATAACCGTGAACGTAACTTGATACCGTGATTGTTAATATATAAAGTTAAAAGATATATATATCCAAATAAGTATAAAACTTATCTCTAATCACTTGTCATTTTTATAAATTAAAGTTCAAATCAGCAAAAATAGAAAACACGGAGATTGTGCAAGGTCTTAAAAAAGGAGACTCGACGAGATTTTCTACACTTCATTGAAATAAAAAATTAAGATGATGATTTTCGAAAGTGCAGAAGATATCAAACAAAATATAGTAGTTGAAACAAATCGAAATAGAAAAATACTTTGTATAATTTAATACATATATATAGAAAGACGACTACAAATCGAACGAGAATGATGAATATAACACAAATAATTCAGTTTTCGAATATACAAATGGATTTCGCAAGCAAAACTGACAAATTGAATATATAGCCTCAAATCCAGAGCTCCGTGCCGTTAATCACTAAATCTTCGAAAAAATATCATCAACCCTCTGTTGGCAACACAAAGCGAATAATTATAAATAAATAAACTATGAGCGCTACGTCATCACATTTATTTGAAGCTAAGAAGATCATGTTTTAGAGAAATAGTGAAAAATAAGAAGGAATACGGAATTTCGATCCTGAATTAAAACCGATTCAGAGGAAAATATCCAGACATGAAAACGATACCGATATCTGGAATCATCTGGAAGAAGGGAAGAATTACAAAGTTAAAAATATAATTTTAAAGATAAATAGCTTTGTTAAAAATAATTCTTAACAAATTGAGTGGACTTTTCTATATACTATTAATTAATTTAAAAGACTGTTATTAGTGATCCAGGGTATAAAATATACCGTAATATTGAGACAAAAAATTTTTTCTTGAATGAATTATAAAATTTACAATTTGAAAAATAAGAAAAAACCTAGGCAGAACATATTTAAAAATATACTTCGTTTACATCATGGAACAAATAAGTAGTTGAAGGGTCAACCATCAGAAATATCACTTCGGGCAGCATTTTGGCTTTAACTTGTATTTTAACAAAAAACCCGAGACAAATTCCGAAACAAAATAGAAGCAGACATATAATTATAGCGGGTGGTCGTCGCAAAATGAGGCTCTAGAAACAAATTTTCCAAATTTTATTTTAATGTTTTTTATGAAAATATAGACGATTGCGAGTATAGGAGTAGTCTTTCTATCTCCATATATGGCCAGAAAAGCACTTTTGAGGGTTCAAGAAATATTTCTATGAAATAAGTTGAAATTTCTTGATTATCAGAAAATCAAAACACGATTTATTAAAAACTGAGAAAGAAATTCGGACAAAACGCTCTATTTTGATCTGCACGGACTCTTCAGCTGCAGATTCATGTTGGTTTCGAATGTGTAACTTAAAAATTCAGGGAGGAGATACATTTTGATTGAGACCCCCAAAATAGGGTCAAAATACTGTTTTTTGGTGAAACTGAAGCCAAATCAAAGAATTTTCCTAAAAACGCTCTATTTTGACCTGCCAACGTTCTGTCCGGTTAATTTAAGTCAGGAATCATTGTTGTACCTGGAAAACTCAGGGAGGAGATACATTTTGAAAAAATAATTCCTTCAGTTTTGTAAGCACGTTTCTGATTGGACCAGCCATCCGTCACTTTCGATTTATTTATAGGATGCAAGACTTTTGTTCAAATATATCAGAAAGAGGTAATATTTAGTCCAACGATTTGTACTTTTGCGACAATTGGCCATTGAAAACCCCTTAAAATGCGACGACCACCCCCTTAAACAAGAATTTTAATCGACGTTTCGCCTTTTAAAAAAAATAAAGTGTATTTATTTATTTTTATTGTGGTTAAGGCTCTGGCAAGCAATTTTATAGGGCACATAAGCAGTCCATGAAATCACACAATATAAAGTAAATAATAAAACTGCCGGTATCGGGCAATCTAATTAAAAAAATCGTCAAAAACATTTTCTTGTTAACGCATTTTAATATTTTATTAGAAATGACGAAAGTTTAAAAAACATTTAGTTTTTTTGTAATTTGATTAAAATCCCATAATTATTTATTATAAAAAATGTATTCTATTAAGAAGAAACACTCTTCCCCTGAAAAAGCTTAAAATGCGTCGACAAAAAATTGTTTCTGATATAATAATTCAAAGCTAACCTTCACGGACCAATGTTTTTATTTAGAATTTTGTAAGTTTTTAGATGCGCATATTGAAAACTTGTGATGAGATTTCACTCGGGAATCCGATCCCGCTTCAGAACACTTAAAACACCGGTTTCAAGATTTTACGAGAAAATTTGATTATATCGATTACTGCCTGCCCGGGTACCATTAAATACTGTTATTGCCTGTTAAAAGAATAGGGAATCAAGATGATTTATGTTCACCCGCCGGCATCCATCATGGATATAGCTTTCAAACAGCACGCTCCCACCTACTCCATGTTTCTCCGAGACCAAATCGATCATATATGCCCGAGTCAACTTATAAATCTCTTATTCTCAATCTCTAAAAGGCAAATTGACGAGATTAAAGTTACTCGCGGCCCCTGATGGATATCACGATTACGATCCCTGGGTGCACAAAACGACTCTTTTTTCTTACAGAATATGCTCTCATTTTCGAGCAATAATTTCGAAATGCGAGATTTTAAAATAACCGGAAGTGACCTAATATGGGTATTAAACAGAACGTTAGAAGATTCTAAGGTAGTTTTTTTTTTAAAGTAACCACGGACATTCGGCATCATAGCGCGGAAACCATATTATGTATCAGCAAACGGTGTTTGCAACGTGTAGCCACCTAAATTTCTGATATTGAAAAAAAATTCGAAAAATATTTTTTTCAATGATTTTTTTCAAGTAAATCACTAGAAAACTGTTTGTTTATTACCGTTTCTATTAATCCATTACCACATAGAGACCGATTAGTATCATCAATACATACAATTCGATAAAAATAGACAAAAAAATTGGGTCTACTGCGATTCGAACCCCTGAACTTTGGTTTAAAACATCAATTACCGGTGAACCGGTTGACTTGGAAAAAACCCAAAGTTTTCAATATCAGAAATTTAGTTGGCTACACGTTGCAAAAAACCGTTTGCTGATAAATAGTATGGTTTCCGCGCTATGATGCCGAATGTCCTTGGTTACTTTAAAAAAAGCTTCCTAAAACAAATAGCTGAAAAAATTCTAAAATCTCAATTTCTATTGATTTTTTTAAAGTTCAAAATAAAAAAGAGTCGTTTTGTTGAGCCGGGGATCAACAAAAAGTAATTGCATGGGTAGCAAACTAAATTTTGGGCGACTTTTCTTTGTTTTTTCCCGGTTCGGTGGTACAACTGGTTCGCTGGTTATTGATGTCTGAACCATGATAATAAATTATAATATTATTCAGATTAACAAATTTGATGATAAAACGAGTAGTTGATCTGAATGTTTTCCGGTATATATCTAGGTTATCTAGTTCAATTCATAGTTTAAGAAATCCAGTTGATCAATTTCGAAATTGCCAATTTAACAAAAATCAGCCAAATCCCTTTCATACTGAAAAAAGAATTATTCAAAATGAAAAATCTGATATCACGTTAATTTCAAGGCCTGCTCTACATGGAGATCACTGTACTATTGGAATTATTATGGGATCAGGTTCACGACATGGAATAAACATGCCTTCAGGTAAATTTTAACATAATAAAGTAAAGTGTCTTTAGTAGAACGCGTCCTAAGGATTTGAAAGTACGGTCACACGAAAAGTACTTTACTGTACTTTAAAAAATGTCATGGTATGAATCATACGGTATGATACATATGTTACATACACATGTGTACGTATCCTACCATGGTGTCTTTTAAGGGAACAGTAAAGTACTTTTTGTAGGACAGTACTTTTAAATTCCTTAGGACGCGTCCTACTAAAGACAATTCACTGTAAAATAATACTTTTTTTGGTAACCATAATAAATTATTCTAAAAATTATAATAAATTATGTCACATAATTTATGTTAGGGAAAATTGAAGACTGCTGTTTCAAGTAACTCTGTTGGTCTCTCCATTATAAAATTTTCATATCATCAAACATATTTTTGTCACTAAAAAAAAATTTCGTATCATCAAACATATACGCGTAGAATGCTGCTTTATATTACTGGTATAAATTAAAACCATTCGCTTTGCGTTCAGACTATTTTTGTCACTAAAAAAAATCTGAACACAAATTTTCTAAACTCTGCCAAATCTAAAAACAAGATTTTATTCTAAGAAAAATTTAATCAATAAATAATTTCAAATTCAAGATAATATGGATGGAAAAATAGAAAATTACCCAAAGAAAAATGACCTATATATTGAAACTGGATATATTTGTGTAAAATGGAACATTTTAAAATTCTTTTAAAAGAAAAGTTTACGTATGTAGCTTTTTTTAACTCTGCCTACCCTGTGAGTTCCACAAATTGCAATAATTTCTTTAAAAATCCCAGTACTATCTTTTTTTTTCAAGGGGAGGGGGGGGGCTATATCGCCGACTTTGCCAATATCGCTGAAAAACCTACACAATTTCACGATTTCAAGCTGAAATCCTACCAGTGCAAATATCGCCAAAATTGCGTGGGCGAGTGCGTCATGTATAAGGTCATATCACAAGCTTTAATTTCTCAAATCTTTCTTTTTAATCTTTATTTAATTGCGTTTGGTGGAATATTTGATTCTACACATATTGGTATTTTACTTCATTTTCGCCTATTGTGAAACTCCTTTTAAAATTGAAAAAATTTCCAAATTATGACGTCATTTCGAACGCCCACGCGTTTTTCATTTTTGGCTGAAAAACTTTATTATTGTCCCCATATCGCCGAAAGTGTCAAAATCGTCGAAAATGCCCAATATCGCCGAAATCGCAAAAAACTGTCGGAAATGTCAGGCCCCTTTGTATGATTTTTTAATTTCATGTATTTAAAGGCATTTCTCACTTGGACGAAAAAATGGCATTTGGCGTCACCTCTAAATCATTTTCAACCAAAACCGAAGTTCGACAATTTCTAGATTCAAATGGCGGAATCTGTGACGCTCAAACTGATCAAGAAACCACAATTTTCGCCCTCAGTATCAAGCGGGATGCGATTGAAGAAGCAGTTATGTTACTTACTGAAACTGCTTTTCAACCGCATATCACAGAAGAAAGCGTGCGGGAAGCTTTGCAAAATGTTGAGAATGATTTAAGATATTTAAAATATGAGAAAATTAGAGATAAAGAAGTTATTGAACTTGCTTGTCAAGCAGGTTATAGGAAAAGTTCCAACTAAAAAAAACTATAGTATGGAAACTTCAAAACTTAAATTTATTACAAAACTACAGCATAGTGCGTTTAAAAAGACAACCCCTTAGGACAAGGTCAGAGCAAAAATTCCTGTCAGACTTTTAAAAGGACAGTTTGAAAACTCAACCTGTCCGTTTAAACGCACCATGCTGTAATTTAGTTGACTTAAGGGGGTATATGATATACCGTATATCTGGCAGATTTGACATATACACGGTGATATATTCTGAAAACNAGGGGCAAATTATATTTTAATTTATTTTTTTTAAAAAATGAGCCCCAAATCGTCGGAAGGCCGATAAAGAGAGATATTATATTTTGAAGTTAATTTTTTGAAAAATGAGTCCCAAATCGTCGGAAGGCCGATAAAGGAAGATATTATATTTTGAATTGAATTTTGTTGAAAAATAGGCCCCAAATCGGCCGAAGGCCGATAAAGGGGCAAATTATATTTTAATTTATTTTTGTTAAAAAATGAGCCTCAAATCGTTGGAAGGCCGATAAAGAGAGATATTATATTTTGAAGTTAATTTTTTGAAAAATGAGCCCCAAATCGGCCGAAAGCCGATAGAAAGAAATATCATATTTTGAATTTAATTTTTAGAAAAATGAGCCCCAAATCGGCCAAAGGCCGATAAAGGGAGATATTATATTTTGATTTATTTTCGTTGAAAAATGAGCCTCCAATCGGCCGAAGAGCGATAAAGGGAGATATTATATTTTGAGTTTAATTTCGTTGAAAATGAGCCCCCAAATCGGCCGAAGGCCGATAAAAGGAGATATTTTATTTCAATTTAATTTTTCTTAATATGAGCTCAAAATCGGCCAAAGGCCGATAAAAAGAGATATTATATTTTGAATTTAATTTTTTTGAACAATGAGCCCCAAATCGGTCGAAGGCTGATAAAGGGGCAAATAATATTTGAATTTATTTTTGTTGAAAAATGAGCCCCAAATCGGTCGAAGGCCGATAAAGGGGCAAATTACATTTTAATTTAATTTTGTTGAAAAATGAGCCCCAAATCGGCCGAAGGCCGATAAAGGGGCAAAGTATATTTTAATTTAATTTTTTCGAAAAATGAGCTTCAAATCGGCCATTTTTTTGAAATTTTGATTCGGCGTCTTTTGAAGGCCATGTCAACTTTTTTTTTTTATTTTTAATTTTGACAAAATTAAGAAAAGAAAAAAAATGGACAAAATGCTTCAAAATAATTTTGTTCGTAATATAAAACACTTTTAAGGATTTTGATGTTATTTTTAACTCGGAAGCGTCAAAAGAAAACAAATAAGCGCACTTTCAATTTAAATCATAAATTAGTCAATAACTTTTGTTTAAGTTTTTTGGCTGCCAAAAGCAAAATTCAGATGAAAAGGCTTTTGCATTATGTGTAAGGCTTCTCTGGAGCTCGACACACAAAAATAATGAAAAATGGTGTAAATTGAAGAAGAAAATTCATTATGAGTGTTTTTTGAGGAAACTTAGGTAATTTTTCGAAAAGTTTGCATAATGAGCAAACTAAGATTTGTAGTTGGCGTTTTTTCATTTCGATGACTGAATTTTCTTAGCGGTCCAATAAACTGACGATTTTTGGCGGTTTTTCATGATTTTTGGCTTGAAAATCTATCTCCTCCGAGGTTGAGTTTCAAAATTGGGCCAAATTTATTCAAATTATACCTTGTGGCATTTTGAAGAGATGTAGTTGCGTTTTTCTCATATTTTGATCCAGACTTGAAAAATCAAAGATCATTTTTGAAAAAATTCCGAACAAAACTTGCTTCAATTTTTCTAAAGTAAGCTCAAAAGAAAGCCAGTGAAACACTGATGAGAAAGTTGGCT
>SCLH01000691.1:39267-56080 GCA_004367855.1 Oikopleura vanhoeffeni | reverse complement strand
GAGTTCTAATCTGATATCAGATTACATCGATGACGTCATTATGAGTCATAATCACTACTCCGGACAGATTTATTCCTGTCACGGTTTTCCCTATCTTCTTTATATGAATTCTCCTGTTTGACCCAAATTGACGTATAATGTGGTTATTAGTGAATTATGGTATCAGATTCAAACTGTCAAATTAACCCTTATTTCGCGTTTTTATTAAGTTACCGTGTTTGTACAAGTTATAAAGATTTTCTATGACGTCATCTAAAGTGACCCCAAAATGACTCATAATGACGTCATCGATGTAATCTAATATCAGATTTGAACTCCTGGTGCCCGTATTAGTCTACAGGTCGAATTTTGGCCTGATTGAAACAACTTAAAAAACGGACCTACCGGAAATGCGCCATTACCGGTCTGAAATTCAAAAAATAAAATTCACCAAGGCACGCGGAATTAAATTCTCTATCTGCCAATTTATGGTGTCATGGGGTTTCAAAATACGAGAAAGCCGTAAAAGTCTTGTATCTCCTAAAAAAAAACCACCTTGGTTTGTCACATATGGTCGCCAAAATATTTAAGGCGCACCATTTTTCAGTTTTTTCACACAGGAAATTTTTATGACGATTTTTTTTCCCCAATTTTGTTCTTACTTTATATCTCGTTTAAATGAAGGCAACTATAAAAGGACCTTTCTCGCGGCTCAACTGCCAACTCATGCTATTATAATCCTTATTATGTAGGTAAATAAGTTCAAAAAGCAGTCACTGGAACTTGATAAATCTTTCAACTGTGAAATTCATCATTTTCTATTTAGAATGAACCGGATACGCTCAGCATCCAGCGTTTTATTAAATTTCAGGCGACATGCAAAAACTAGCGCGAAAGGATTTGGGAGAGAAAGAGAAGCGAAGAGAAAAGTTGACCATGAGTTTAATGAAATGACACAAGATGCTCAATTCAATATGTGAGTTCTTTTCACAGGTACATGCTCAATTTTGAGTTTATCATAAAATTTTTGCAAAACTTTAAAATTAAGAAATCTATATAGTTAGATTATAAAACAAATTTTGAGGTTAAATTTTCGCTTGCTACACGATGCAAAAAAGCGTTTCTTGATAGCTACTACGGTTTTTGCTGGAGAGGGGGGGGCATCTAAAAAAAGTTACCTATAATAATTTGGTAGATGACGTTTTGTTAGTTTTCGCCAACGCTCGTTTCGTCAAAATTTCTTTTATGAAATTTTTTTAGTTTGATAATTGCATTTATTTTATGACTTATTAAATATTGCAAAGTTTTTGTGAGAACGGTTTTGTCCATTAAAAAGAAAAAATATAGGCTTTAGGTAGCTTTTTTTCTAATAGGTCCCACCAGTGTTCTAAAACGGGATCGGGATATCCCGACCCGGGTCGGGATTGAAAACTCATCCCGTTTTAGAACACTGGGTCCCACCCTACTCAGTCATTTTTTTCAAAGACCATACGAGATATCAACAAACGTTTTTTTGCTATGTGCAGCCGAGTAAATTTGTGGCACTCAAATTTTTTTGTTTTTCTCTCCTTCAACCGGTTATTAAACATTCAAATTACCGTTTATCTGAAGCAAATTAGGAGAATTGTCGAAAATATTGTTGTTCTTTGCATGTTTATGATCATCAATAACCACTTATCAACCGATTATTATCAAGAATATATAAATTTCGATTGAAATAAACAAAAAAAATGAGCTGACTGAGATTCGAACCTATGAACTTCCGGTTTAGAACATCAATTACCGATGGACCAGGAAAAAACAAAAAATTTTGGGTGCCACAAATTTACTCGGCTACACATAGAAAAAAACAGTTTGTTGGTATCTGGTATAGACTATAGTAGGTATACCGTATAGTCTTCGAGAAAAATGACTAACTCGGGTGGTACCTATTAAAAAAACTACCTTATCGGCTTAATTTTACTGGTAATTTGGTACAATCTGGACGCCCGTTTTGTACCAAATTATGTTTTCCGTCTAAATTTTCGCTCTGTTTTTCATTTATACCTGATGAATCATCAGTGATGATGAATAAAAATGTATTCGAAACGTTGTCAAACAAATCAATTATTTAATTGCAGAAAAGTTATATGAAATTGTGTCACAAACAAATAAAAAAAATCTTTGGTCAGAATTGTTTTTCGGTGGCGATGACCCCCGGAACTCAAAATAATTTTATCGGCGGGTTTGGTATGTAGTCCAAAGTAAGAATTATTTAGATTTAAATGTAATACAGAGATAAATATTTTCGTTGAAAAAATCAAACCCGCGTAGGCGTTCGTTATAATTAACAATCAAAGCAATATAGTAGAAAAATAGTAGTATTTTGGTAATTCAAATTTTTAAATGATGTAATTCATGAGGCACCCAAATTAGTTTATAATAAAAACTTCAAATTACGTGGGAGTTTCCCGGCCAAATGGGCGATATGAACACTGGAAGTATTTTCGATAAAATACTGAAATTTCGTAGTTTTTTCAGCGATATAGCCTATATCATATAGGGCCCCTGTATTTTAATATAAAATATTTATACAGTTAATAAAGACAAAACATTGAAAACATTTTTCTGAATAAAATATTTAGCAACTATGAATCTACAACCACGCCAATCTATGCTGCAAAAGAATATTTTGATGAGCTTTACGAAGATCGGTTCGGTCCCGATTGGCTAAATATAAGGTGTGCCCTTTTGTCACCTTTAAAACACGGAGCAGTCGTGACCGATCCAAACGAAAATGTAAAAGATACCCTTGAAGAAATCGGGGCTATTGATATAATGAAAAAATTCGTTGAACGAGCTCGAATTTTACATCAAATGGATTCTGAAAATTTTGAAAATCTAAAAAATGCAATTTACAAAGATCAACGGGAGACGCTCGATAAAGAAGATCAGCACCTGGCAGATGCAGCGTTAATGAACAAACTCAACCGGTTGGAATTGGCGGTTAACCAGTTAGATTCGGCAATTGCATTTGCGGAAAATATGTCGGTTTATTTGACTCCTCCGGATAATTTTCATGCATTGCCCTGGCCAGTGAGGGTTAATAAATATCAAGATTTGTATAAAGCAGATTTGGCAGATGTATTTGTGGCGTTGTGTCACTGTCCGCCAAAAATTTCGAATGTTCTTTTTATAAATAACAGGAAAAGTGAAAATATTTTTGAGAGACCAAAAAGTGAGGAAATCACTGGATTAAAACAACAAAATTTGTTCACAAAATGTTAAAGTGCCCTGATGGCGTATTTTATTCTAATGTTTTCTTGGTTTAGTTCCCTTGACTACATGCCATTTTTTAACAAAACAAGATAATTGCAAACATAAATCTTTTTTGTTACTTCGCCGGATTTCAAGTTTACCGGTAATTTACCTTCAAAATCTAAAAAAACGTTTTGTCATATGACACCTCTTGGGGGTCTCATACTATTATTTGTACCTTTTACCTATCTTAGGTAGTTATTTTAGGTGCGACAGATTTGACTGTGTCACCACAGACGAACCGTATGAGATATCACAAAACGGTTTTTTTGCATTCAACTGAAAACTAAAAAAGCATAGGCCAAAATTTTTAGATTTTTTTGCTCTATCGGTATACCGCGGTAATTCTCGGTTTGAACCGGTTATTTGCCATTTCTCCTTAATAATAGAGTTTATTATTACACACAAGTACCTGCAAAACATGTTATATTGTTCAAATTTCAATGGAGAATCCTTTAACATCAAAAATTTTAATATTTGGCATACAACAACTTCCGCTTTTAGGGAGATATAATGACTCATCAATGATGAGTCATCATCGAAGAATTAAATTTTGTCATTATGAAAATTCTTAAGAAAACTTAATTTTTGGAATTTTATTTTTCAGCATTAGTCTTATAATTTCATTTAGTTTCATTTCATACCCATATTGGGTTATTTCCGGAAATGTGAAAATCTCGAATTTTGAAAAAAATCTCGAAAAAATTTCGAAAATAAAAAAAAAATGTTGGCCTTTAGTTCTTAGTTGAATACAAAAAAACGTTTTGTGATATCTCATACGGTTCGTCTGTGGTGACGCAGTCAAATCTGTCGCACCTAAAAAAACTACCTTAGGCTATCTACTTGTAAATAGACCCCCTGGGAAGATTTTTAAGAGAAATGTTTTGGCAATACTAGTTTTGTCATGTCAAAATTTGAGAGGGTTAAATAATTTTTTTTTTCTGAAAAAATTCAGAGGTGTCAAATAACAAAGAAATTCGAACAAAAAGTTGTCCTAGATGCCAATATATAATCCAACGTTTATGTGTCATTATGTCAAAACAGGATTTCCTTGATTTTGACGGTCAATTACCGGTAAACAAGACATACGGCAAAATAACAAAACATTTCTATAGATAAACATTTTCCATTTTTTGCTTTTTTGATATACTATTTATTTAAAATTTTTTGTCCTTTACAGAAATAAATGAGATTACAAATACGATAAAAAAATCTGCATTTGTCTTCAAAAATCCATTTACAATTATATTGATGTGTTAGACAACGACATGTAGTCAAAGAGGTATGTAAATGTTGTACCTTTTTCAATACTTTCATTTTTTACAGCTCAACTTTGGTCCCCCTATCTTATCAAGGATGTCCCGATGCAGATATAACCGTAAATCTTAGCATACATGAAGATGGACAAGCACTTTTAGACGAAATGTCAAAATATTTTGAAGTCGACCAAGATCGTTTCCGGATTACCACCCAAAAATTGACGACAAGCGATGATGAAGGAATGGTTACTTTTGAGATAAAACGATAGTTCACTATTAACAGTGCAACGCACAGGTCATTTCTGAGAGTAGGCAGTAGAACACTAAAAGCATTATTTTCGATATTACATTAAAAGTTTTATAAATTACGAAAAATGTGCCAACTACCGTTTTAGATGTGAAATTTTACCGTAAAATAAAAATACTTTCCTATCGAATTTTCAATTCTAGCCAACATGATACAGAAATTTGTCATTTTTAATTAAAAAATGATATTTGGTTAGATTTACGAGCCTGAATTTATACCTGGTCATTAGATGAAAATATGGATCTGAAAACCGTCAAAATAGTCATTTTTCGAAAAAAAAATATAAAAATGAAATTAAAATTCGATTTTTTTGGCGTTTTACTGTCTACCCATTTCTGACCAAACATTAAAGACGAATCTTCGCTGGGCTAGCTTTTCTTTATATTTTATTGCTCATTTTCAAGCGTTGTCAGATCCAAATGCATAAATAAAAAATGGAGGTATTTATTTTTCGACGAAAAATCACATGTTTTATCGGCAAGGGTACAAAACGCAGGCCAAATTCAAAGCATAAGTTCTAGCGGCTTTCGTGGTCAATTTAGAGCTTAACCTATTTCGAATTCGTATTCCTGGGGTCGATTCGTCCCGATAGGCGTATTTTTTAGCCTGCATATGGCCCGCGTTTTTGCTCTCTAGCGGCTTTCGTGGACCATTATAGCTTAACCTATTTCGAATTCGTATTTCTGGGGTCGTTTTACCCTCGATGGGCCCCATGGCGGGCCATATTTTTTTGGGCTGCGTTTTGTACCCTTGCCTTAACGTTAAATCGTACGACCTTGAAAAAATATGCACACAAATTTTATATAATCCCAGAATTAACCAGACTTAGACTGGCAAAACCAGTTCGAATCAGTCCAGAAAAACCAACTAAACCTATTTCAATACAATTCGATACTGGTCGATACTCCGTCTACAAATGACCGAACTTCATTCAACGACTTGTCTTATGAAAATGTGTTTCATCCTGTGCATACGCATATTAGGCAATCGATGCCAAACCGTCAGAAAGAGCTTTTAAAGGAATTGGTTATTAAAAATATATACTGTTGAAAACAAAGTGATATTTAGATGTAATTTAAACTTATTTATTTGAGGCACAGTTTTAGTTTAAATTTTGACGTTCAGAAATTCAAGTTCTCAAAAACAAAATCAATTTTTTTTTGAAAAAAAGGTCTGCGTCTTTTTGCAATTTAAAAATGAAAAAACACTTTTGGATGAAAAATATAACTTCACCAATTTTAAAAAAAAATTTCTAACCCCCTTTTTTCTTACTTTTAAGCTAGAGGTGTCCGATTATATTATTATTTTGATAACATATTTATACAATATATTTGTCTCGACAAGTATTATCTTCGATCCGCGAATCTCCTTGGAAAGCATTTCAGTTGCTCTATTTCATCAAACCGTATTTTTGGCATTTTTCAAAAAGCCTATTTCAAATGCCATTTTTGAAAAGGCAATTTCGAGAAATGCCAGAATTACGCCCATATTTGATCCTTCTATATTGAAGATACATATTGACTTTTTTTGAGTTTCTCGCTTTTAGCGTGATTAAATTATAAATATTAGTATATCTTTTTTTAATAAATAATGATATATTTTTAATTTGTTCCCCGCTCCCTCAAAAAAGCGCCACCTAGTGGCCCGAACGAAATTTCTGTTGGCAAAAATTTATTCGAGTACCCAAACTTTCATCATGATCCGTTGTGGTTATCGGATACCTGATGTTTTGCTTGGCCGGCATAAATATTATCCAAGAAATAGTTGCTCCAATAGTTATCCGGCTTATAGACTATAAGTTATAGACTATAAGCCGTTGGCATTTGCGTTGGTATTAACTATACGCCGGACCCCCTGTATTTTGTAAATCGAGATAATACGACATTTATTCAAACAAAAACAGACTGAAGTCTTTAAAATTTGAATATTGCTTGTGTGAAAGACTTTTTTTAACTAAAACAATCTTTAAGAGTCATTTATCAGAGAAAAATTAGGGTTTATCATCACTGATTTCTGGTTGATATTTCGCTCAGAAAAAACTTACTTTGGCCGGACAGGTATTATCATTAAAACATTTGGAAATGCGCAGGACCGTTATCAGTTGTACATTTTCATAGGGTTTTTCACATTTCTAAAATTTGTATTTTTAAACAGTATCACGGCAAAGTCGCGAATTTTTTCAAATTTTGAAGTCAGTTTGAAAATGAGATATAAAATCAAAAATAAAGCCATAAATAACGAATAAGGTTCGTCATTTGATCAGAATTTGATGTTTTACCAATTAAGTGAAACTTTTGGTCAGTCATTTCAATGATTTTCGAAATTGGACACCAAAGTTTTTTTCAGATCTCAGGTTATTTGATACAAATAAAAATCACCATGAAAATGCAGTCATGAATAATAACGGCGTTGATTGAATCTTTAACGATAAATGAGCGTGATAATTGAATTATAAGCGTCAAATATATAGATTATGATCCCCAAGTCCAAAATAACTTTCTTTAAAAAAGTATAGCCTGTAATGTATAGGATATTTTTTTGAACTCTGGGTTGCAATCGTTATTTAATTCTCTTCAGCTGTGTTAAAACTTCAAAATGACCCTTGAATTTTCAACGTTACATTTTTAATACCCAAATTTAAGAAATCTATTCAACTTTGTCACCCTGGTGGTTTTGTCACATACACCAATACAACCCTCAGCCATCTTCAAAACGAATATGTGGTCCAGGCAGCGGTAAAAGAGTTATTAGTAGAATATAATATAACTGTCAGATCTGTCCCTCTTCATCTTATTTCATTTGCACTGCCCGAAGTGTCAACATATCAAGAGTCAAAATTGGGACAGCTAGTTGTCCCAAGACTGGGCCGAAATTTTGGGCCGAGATATGTTTGCAAATTATTGATAGAGTAAAAATACCTCAAAAGAATATAAATCGAGTTAATACTTGTGGGTTTTGTCGAAGGGGGCTTTTCGAAAGAGGTAAAATTTATGTCATATCGAAGATAATATTTGCACGAACTCTTAATTTTTATTTTGGGAGACTTGCTTCAAAAATGAAATTCGTCATAATAACTTCGACTGTAGAACTTACAACCTACGAATTACTCATGTGTGTCAAACAATCAGGGTTGTGACTTTTTCAGTCGACGTAATTATAACGCATTTTATTTTCTGAAGCGAATTTCCCAAATTAAAAAAAAATACCGTACATGTATTATCTTCAATATGACCTGAACGCAATTTCGAACTTTGAAATCGGATCCCATATTTTTGGATCGGTTTCAATTTGTGATATGAAGGTGGAAAGCTATTCATCAGTACCGCCTGACAGTACGCCTTATAAGTTATAACGTCAATGGGTAGGGTCAGTACCGGGCGTAAAATAGACTTTTAAACTAATTAGTTTATTAACGATTTGTGATCGGTGACTTCTGCAGAATTTTAAGGAAATTTTTTTGAAAATAGAATTTTTTTTTTTTATTTGGTAAAATGACATTTTATGCTTTAAATTGACGATTGAATTAGGTGCTCATGCCTGCTCAATCCTAAAATTATGCTTATCGGATAGCAAATAAAATTTTACGTCGTAAAAGACAATAAAATGCGGTGGCAAAGAATGTTAGCTTATATCAATTTGAGTTTTCGGTCGTTCCGCCTACGCATTTTTTCATCAAAATGACCGAAAAAAAATTTCGAAATTTTTTTTTTCGACAATTCAAAAAAATTTTTTTGTAATATATAGCTAAATGTTTTTGTGGCGCGATCCGTGTTATAACAACATAAAATGAATAATGAATTCAACCTTTAAAGGCCTTGATAAAGCCCAAAAGGTTGTTTTGTAATACTCACATTGTTGACCAACAGGTGGTCTCCAAAAAAAAAATTCATGGGTTGGAATCATTTTTTTTTTGAGAATTTTAAACCATATAAACTCAAAGATTAGTGCTGAGTGGGTTAGTTTTGCAAATAAATCTCCCGGTACTGACCCTATCAATGGGTCATTCGATTTCAAAAATTGAACGGATGTTTTAAATCTTTATTGCCTCTATCATAAAAAAATTAATTTGACAGTCAAGGTTCATAAGTGATGATTTTATCGAAATATAGGCGTGATTTATTACCAGGTTTCAAAAACGCTTAAAAAGGGACTTTGTATAAACTAAACGGCTAATATGGAATATAAAAACTGTATTTTACAAGTATATTTATGGCTCCCAGGTGTATTTAGGGATTATTCATGCCCATTTAATACAGTCACTCTTTTGCGGCTTTACAATATTCGCGAGTCACGTGATACAAACAACAAAAAATGATTTTCAAAACGTTACTACACAATTAAAGTGATTTCGTAATAAATATATAGAGTAAGAGAAAAAACAAATGTTTTGAGTGTAAGATTTAATCCAAAAATAATATTTTCGAAATAAAATATAAAATGAATTATCAAAGGCTTCATAATTGGAACTTCTAGTCTAAAGGGGCGACCGACAGGTTTTACTGATTCTAAAAGAGAAAATAACCAGTATTTTATTATTGTTTATGATCATTTCGAGTTATAAATATATTTTTTTGGTGTTGTATTCAGTATGCTTTTCTTTAATAAATAATTTATCCTTATTTTTATCGAATTAATTTTGACCTTTCATCAGATGTAACCAAAAATTAATACGAAAAAATAAATATCAATTATTTAGTGATAATAAAATATAATCGATTGATAATAAATCGAAACATTCATAAAAAATGAGTTTTCATAATAAAATAAATATAATCGATTACGATTTTGTTTCTATTGCAGCATATTTAGTACATCACTCTGATAATCTATATCATTCAGACATTTATGTAATTGTTGAGCGGGAATGCTTTATTTGAGAGTTATTTATTTACAGCCTCAATTTCTATACCTGATATTTTTAAATAAGGTGTTTCACGAGTGTAAAGTGTTTGCCATAATAATAAATAATTATAAAATTAACTTCCTTTTGAATGGTCAAATAAGATCCTTTGTAAGTAGAGAAAAACCTAGAAAAGGGATCGTATACTCAACTGTATCCTTTATAGATCGGAATTTTACTGAGCGATGAGATTTGGTCTTATTTGGACGTTAACGATTAGATTACTAAAGTAATATAACTAGAAAACTAATTGGGATACATTAGAAAGCTAAATTATTAAACAATGAAATCATCAGGTTAATAAGTAATAATGGTTATTTGCCACAAAATTCCACACTGCTGGTATAGAATCTATACTATAGATATCTTGTACCGATGATGGAGCCAGGAAATTTTATATTCACTTTTTAAATCACTATTATTACTTACTGAGCTTTTCATTTCAGTTTTTAAAAGTTAGCTTTCTATCTCAATTAGTTTTCTAGTTATAATTATGAACGGCCAAATTAAGACTAAACTAATCGCTTAGATAATTTTTTTTGAATGCGCACCCCCTTTGAAAACCAAACGGTAAGGTAGTTTTTTTAACATGGCTCACCCTACTCCGTCATTTTCCTTCAAGGCCAGTCCAGATATCAACAAACGTTTTTTTTTGCTATGTGTAGCCAAGTTAATTTGTGGCGACCAAAACTTTTTGTTTTTTTCCTGGTCAACCGATTCACCGGTAAATGATGTTCTAAACCGGAAGTCCATAAGTTCGAATCTCAGTTAGCTCATTTTTTTTTGTTTCTTTCAATCAAAATGTATGTACTATTGATTAACATAAACGTGCAAAGAACAACATTTTAAATTTATTTATGAAAAAAATTCGAAAATTGTCCTTATTTGCCTCAGAAAAACCGGTGATTTCAAAAGTTGATTACCGGCCAACCGGTTGAAGGAGAGAAAAACAAAAAGTTTCCACAAATATACTTGGCTAGATATAGCAAAAAACGTTCGTTGATATCTGGTATGGTCTTCGAGGAAATTGACTGAGTAGGGTGGGCCATGTTTAAAAAAAGCTACCTAAGAGATATCAGGAAACGGTTTTTCTATCCGATAGCCAAAGAAAATTTTAAATCGTTATTATAAATTATGTTTGACGAAGAAGTTCACATTTTAGAACACATATAAAACATTTTATGTAAATTCTAGGTTTCAGCCTTTGTCAGTTAAACTTAGATTTTATATATTTTGATGAAAATAACATAATTATCCAGGAAAATCACGTTTTTTTCAGAAGTTAGGTGATCTAAAAATAACCGCATATCACGGACGGATAACCTTGCAAGGCTTTTCATGCAGACTCAGATTCACCTATTTATCACTTATAGTGTGAATCTATAACGATCTTAGTGTTTATTTCTGATATAAGTCTAGTCATTAATATTGGCCGAGTAAAAATTTAAGAATTCATTTTTACACGTTTTAAGTAAATGGTTTAGTTTAGAAGTCTTCCTCATAATTGGTTTCTCGAACCTTAGGTATGTTGCGCAATTTTTTTTGTGAGCAAAAACAGCAATTGTACAGCCCGTTTAGTATGACGCAGGGCCTATAATTTATTTTTTTATGAAAATATAGAAAATAACAAGAAGTTTGGTAGTCTTTTCCTTTTGGTACTTAGGTCGTTTTTTTAGGTAATACACGTTAAGGGGTATCTGTTCTGAGAGATCACTTTTTATTAATATTTGCAATTNGATTCGAACTCTAACAAATCACCGTCAGACTCCAAAACGTTAACCATTACACCAAGGAGAAGTTATCAACTGCTGAAATTTCCTCATATATAAAATAATTGGCCCTATTTTACGGTGTCAGATGACAAAAAGAATATCGCCAAAAAAATTCTGACGAAAAGTTGTTATAAATTCCAAAAAATTAGTTTCAAAGAATGTGTGGTGTTCTCAGAATCGACTTTTTAAAATTTTACCGGTCAATTTCAGGTATAACCGGACATCCGTCGGAAAATCAAAAACATTTGGTCTTGGAGTTTTTAATTGTCTGTTGGATGCAAAAATTCGTTTGTGAATATCTTGTTCCGTTCTCAAGTGAGAGTGTCAAAACCTCAGCTGGGTGTTCTAAAAAAAAAGTTACCTCTAAAGCGAGAATTCGAAATTTCTGAAAAAAAATTTTGTCCGAAATTTATTTTTCTGGAATGAAATCGACAATGCCGCAAGAATTAGCTTCGTAGCACGTGTAGATCTCGAGATATAGACCTCCGTCGGTTACCTCCTCCGTCCGATTTACCCATACATGATATTTTTTTATTAAATTTATCAAAAAAAGAAACTTTATTTGTGCATGTAAATTGACATGCAGAACCCCCTAAAGGTAGTTTTTTTAGACGCGACAGATTTTCACCATAGACGAACCGTATTAGATATCACAAAACGTTTTTTTGCATTCAACTGGAAACTAAAAAAGCTTAGGCCAAAANTTTTTTTTTAATTTTCGAGAATAATTTTTGAAAATTCGAGATTTTCAAATGACCGGAAATGACCCAATGTGGGTATCATACGAAACTAGAAAAAATTCTAAGACTAATGACTGAAAAATAAAATTCCAAAAATTAAGTTTTCTTACGATTTTTCATAATGACAAAATGGTAAAAAATCAAATCTGTCGCGTCTAAAAAAAACTGCCTCAGTTTTCTAGCGACTACCACCCCCTTATGCACATACAAAATACTTCACCACAATCGTATTCGTTAGGTTTGGCTGAATTTGAACTGTCTGTATTGAGCTAACTAAAAGTCCCAATATCCAAGTTTTGGGATATTAGAAATATTCGTTATTTTTCAAAAAATATCCCAAAAGTTTTTTTTCATGTATAACTTTATTTGGGTAGCTTACAAAATAATTTTTTTTGTAGAATATCCTTTGCCCAACGGAACTTCATCTCAAAAATGTTTACTATCTCTATAGCGCGAGTTCGAATCCCACTGATGTTGTCTAAGTAATTGTCTTAGTGATTGCCTGAGTGATTACACACCGATAAAATTTAGCGGTCCCAATATCAAGCATCCTTGCCTATAATCATACTCAAGACAATCACTTAGACAACATCAGTGGGATTCGAACACGCGCTATAGAGATAGTAAACGTTTTTGAGATGGAGTTCCGTTGGGAAAAGGATATGCCAAATTATTTTTAAGCTAAATCGTTTTTGAAAAATCTTGTTTGAGCTAAATTTTAAACTATTTTTGATAATGAAATGACAAACTCTGAAGAATGAAATCGGGAAATAAGTTCCATACTTAAGGGCCTCGGTGCATTTTGACAGATACCGATATGGGATCTTGATGAAAAACTTTTCACTGGATTGATATATTCTTCCCAATATACCATCAAAGTGATGATTCATAATCGAGGCAACTTTTGTAACTAGCGAATTTTTGCATTATGGTTTTTTAAGAAAATTTTGAGTTTGAATTTAACTTTTCGAATTCGAGAAGTTATGAGAAATTTTGGATAAAAGTTCCAAACATAATAAAAAAATGCCTTATTTTTTGTTCAAATTTGTTTTTTCAATAGTTGTTTCAAATCAACGAAAAAAACTCTACAAAATGGCTACTTTAACTTTTCGACTTGGTGACCACATATTTTTTATATGCTCTTTGAAAAACCATATGACATGGTTTAGTGATTTTTGGTCAAAAATAATTAGAAATATTTTGAAAAATTTTCTCATTTCTTGTTCAAAAATTTCCAAACTAAATATGCTTTCATTTTGTTTCTTCGCTCCTGTTTATACTCTGAATCATATTTTTTTGAATGAAAATACGGTTTGCGTGAAATAAAGTTAAGCCCTTAGTCAAGAATTAAAAAAAAATATTTCTTCGAGACTTGCCCAATTGGTAAGCCGACCTGTCGACCGTTTTAAATTTATTTCATTATTTCAAAAATATTTTTTCATTATTTCAAAAATATTTTTTTCGATGTGCTAAAATTTCGTTTTTTTTCGACTTTTTTCAAAAATTGAAATTTTCGATTTCGACTTAAAAATCGTATGAATTTAAACTTAATAAATTTTCAACGGTCGACAGGACCGTATTTTAGAGCTCCTAATTAATAGAAAATAAATTTTACTGTAATTTAGACACGTAACTTACAAACGCGCGTTTTTTGAGTGTTTTTTCAAAAGACGATTTATAATTTACTTTAGTAAAAATAATCAATCTGAAGAAATTCAGGTTATACAAAGTAAGCTCAAAAGTGGCAACTTGTGTTCGAAAAAGTTTTTATTTGAAAATTTAAAAGTGGCAAAAAGTTTCCCATCAAGACAAAAAAGTTGAAAAAGTGCAAATCTGTCAAAATGCACCGAGGCCCTTAAATCTACTGTACCTGTTTTTGTTCCAAAATTTTTGATAATTTCCCACAATAACGCCTTGAATATTTGGTGTTGAAGATATTTTTTTTCATTTGTGCATATTTATTTTGAAACTTCTGCTATTTTTTTTGACTTTTGTTCAATTATTATACTTTAGATTTATATTCGATTTATGTTCAGATCATAAATGATATTTAACAAGAATGGGCGAAACATCTCACGCAAAGCTATGGGCAATAATCGCACCTCTAGCAGCACTCGCCGGTTTGGCCTTTCTTCACTATAGCAGAAAAAAGAGCTCAGGTATTTTTTAATTCAACGTTTGGATAACCTCGTAGATTGTACGACAGCATTTTGAAGAGTTTTTGAGAGTCTACAGTATGTAAAAATTTTTTTCGAGAACAACAAGTGAAATTTCTCTGGATCAAAGCCTATAATTTGCAGAAAAATTACTTTCAATCCAGAGAAAATTGGACCTTTTGATCTCGAAAAATTTTTTTAGATACTGTATATTTGTTAACAAATATACGGTATGTAAAAAGGTACTCCTAAAGTCTTCTATTATTGAAAACATAATCTGTTATTTTAGGCGCGGAAGCAACAAATGGGATCGTTAAAAAGGTCACTCGTTCTGTTGACCCAAAGATCCACAATAGAGGTAAAATATTAATTATAGAGAAAGCTTTTTCATCTTGAAATTATATCAAAGATCCTGCCTAGTCGTCGATTTATGTGAAATCACTATCTATTATTTTCACATAAATCGACGACTAGGCAGGATCTTCGATATATCTGAAGTTCAGATTCTGTAATCAAGAATTTGAAAAAAATGTCATTTAAAAAAATTTTACGAACATTTCCAGATGAAGTTTCAATCATCCTTTCACAGAAATCAGAGATAATAATCCCCGCTTTTTATCTGATTTATTTAACTTTTGTAAGCTTTGCATTTATTTATGTTAAAACGAATTAAATTAAATATTATAAGAAAAAATGATATCTAGGACTTTTTAAATTTGTTTCTTAACCCTCTCACACCCAAACGCCATTCGAGGACGCTACTTTGCGCGCTTATTATAGGAAAAGTAAAAGTGCTTGCAACTTTACTGTTCTCTAGTTCTTGAGATTAAGGATAGACTTGAATTTGTATATTATTTAATTTACATTTTGATTCATTAACCCCGTAGAATAGTGACATTTACAAAGTGACCTTCAACCTACGCAATTCATTTGTGAGAAAATGAGAGACATCAGACCAAAAATTAATAATGGAGGTGATTCAGAATTAAATTTTCTAAATCTTGACCTTTCAGAAATAACCTGCAATTTTCGGTCTTCAATCTACAGGTGTTTTCCGAAAATAAAACCTAACCTACGCAATTTATGAAAATCACTTGTAACGAAATAAAAATTTGGAGCAGATTCAGAAAAAATTTTCCTAAAAAGTGAATTCCTCAGAAGTAACCTGCGATTTCTGGTCTCTCATCTACAGGTGTTTTTCAAAATGCCTCGGGGTCTGAGAGGGTTAAAAAGTTTTTTTATTTTGAACTTTACAGAAAAAATAATCGGTCATTTCTCTATCGGGTAATTTTCTATGATTTCACCGGAGTGTTTACTCTGATTGTGTACTTTGATTGTTTACTTTAATTGTGTACTTTGGAACTTTTTTCGTATTAAATTTGCTTCTTAAGAAAATGCAAGAGAATTGCGTAACGTTGCTGTAAGAAAAAATAAATACATTTCATCTGAGGATTATCTCAAATTCTAAATTAGTTTTCCGAAAAAGATCTACAGTAAAAGACTAGTTCTCAGATTTAAAAAAGTTTTGCGTGCCATATCTTCACTAAAAACAGAGAAATTTTAATCGCACTCAAAGAAAACAGCTCCCATTGTTTTCCGATTTTACATATCGGGCACTGTAGGTCAACGACTTTAACAATACATTTGAAACAATGACCCCTTTGAATATTTAAAAATTTTTAAAATGAAACGTAAACATTAGTTTGAAATTAACAATTAAATTTTTAGTTAAATCTGAATCAAAAACTGTGGAGTCATCCGTAGATGATAAAATCTTAGAAACAAAATCTGAACAAAATCTAGAAACATTAATAGAAAACAATAGTCCGAAAAAACTGCCCAAAACTACCCCTGACAATAAAGAGGAGATTATAATAACTTACGAACCTGAAACTCAAATCACTCAAAGTTGCGAAAACGAACTCGAAATTGTCGAAGAAAACTTAGAAAACGAACCTGAAATCGTAGAAGAACCAATAAAACTTCTAGAAAGCGTTGAAGTTCTGGAGGTACGAGCTTCTCGAGCTGATTCTGGCTTCAAAACTATGAATACAAACGAGCAAATTTCCACCAATCACGAGATAGAAAATCCTAACCCCAAAGAACCAAAAGCTACCGAATCTGACATTACTGAGCCCAGCAGCGAAGAAAATATTAAAAATTCGCCATGCCGAGAAAACGGTGAACAATTGGTTTTTGAGTACGAAGACACAAATTTAGATTCAAGTTCTCATGAATGGGTCGAGGTAAAAACCGCTCCTGCAATTATGACCGAGCAGAATTATGATAATTTATTTGAAAAAGTTAGATCAAGCTCGGAATCTGAAGATGTGAATAAAAGTTATGATATTCTCAATGGTACTTCAATCGACATAGAGGAAAACAGCATCGTCACTGAAGGTA
>SCLH01000691.1:17320-28271 GCA_004367855.1 Oikopleura vanhoeffeni | reverse complement strand
GTGAAATAAAACGTCTTCAATTAATTTTCTTTGTAAAATTGAATCGATTTTGAATAGGGGAAAGTTAAAACATGGGTACATTATCGGCTTCGCACATTTCGTAAAACTGTAACAATATAATAATTTATCAATATCCCCATTTTATGATTAAAAAAGTCAACAAAATAGCCAATGGAAATTATTTACGAAAATTTGCAAGATTCCACGAAATAATCTGAAAAGTGACCGGAAATAAGAAGTGCGGGAAAAATTCGAATCTGAGAGCGTTTTTTCCCGCATACGGAAAAAAGAAAAGGTTTTTATTTCCCGCATGTCTAATGGAATTTTCCCGCCCATATGAAATGCAGGGGAAAAAAAGTAAGGCTCAAGAGCGATGTTATCCTCGCATTCTGAATTTCCACAAACGTTATATGACAGTTTTAAAAAACAAACTGTCGACTGGATAAATCTTAAAACGTAACAACAACTGTAATAGTCAATTGATTTATATCGAGAGATGCCTCCTGAAACAATCCTACCCTTAACTTTCGAAAAAGCAGTTTCGCGTGAACACTCAGAGCACGTTAACACCTCATCTCCTAACCTATACCTAACCCTTATCAACCCAATTGCACTACCCTCAATTCCTTAACCACTATTCAGCTAACCTATATTCCTACCATTTCCCTAACCCTATTCCATAACCCTATCCTATAACCACCATATCAATAACCCTATTCCTAACCCTAATATCTAAAACCCTCCATGCCATAACCCTATTCCGAACCCTATTCATCACCCCTATTCCTAACGCTATTCCTAAGCCCATTTCCTTAACACCTATTCCTAACCTATTCCTAACCCATCATTCGCTACCCTACATTCCATAACACCCTAATCCTAACCTAATTTCCTAACCCATCTCCTAACACCTATTCTCTAACCCTATTCCTAACCCATTCCTAACCCTATTCCTAACCCTATATCCGTAACCTATTGCCTAACCCGACTCCTAGACCCTAATTCCTGAACCTATTCCTAACCCTATTCCTAACCCGGATTCGCAATTAACCCTCATTTCCTAACCCTATTCCATAACCCTATTTCATAACAGCCAATACTTCCGTACCCATATGCTCCTAAACCCCTATTCCATAACCCATATTCCGTAACCCTTATCCATAACACCTATATCCTAACCCTATTCCGGATAACCCTTTCCTACCACATACTTTCCTAACCCTATTCCGTAACCCTAATTCCTAACCCCGTATGTCCGATACATCTACCCTAGTATCCTAACCCGTATCTACTTTCTAACCCTATTCCGCTAACCCTATTCCTAACCCTATATCCCTAAACCCTATTCTCAACCATATTCTACCCTATTCTAACCCTATTCACTAACCCTTATGCCTAACCCTTATCCTAACCCTACTTCCTAACCCTATTCCTACCTATTCCTAACCCTATTCCTACCCTATTCCTACCCCATATTCCTACCCTTCCTAACCCTATTCACACCCTATTCCTCACCCATTCTAACCCTATCTACCTATCCTACCCAATTCCTAACCCTATTCTAACCCTATTCCTAACCCATTTCCTAACCCTATTCCTAACCCTATTCCTACCCTTTCCTAACCCTATTTCCTTAACCCTATTCCTAACCCCATTCCTAATAACCCTATTCCTACCCTAGGTTTTATTCAAATACGAATGCGGAGAAGAAAAAGGTAAGATTTTTTTCCCGACATAAATGCGCGGAAAAACACCAAGTTTTTAATACGGGAAACAAAACCACAATTTTTTTATTCCCGCATTTCTTTTCATGCGCGGAAAAAGAGACCGAAGACCCTATTTTAGCGACATCTAAAATAATTATTTTATTCACTTCACTTGCCATTTAAAACCTAATGCAATAATTGAACTATTTTTTATCAAAAATCGAAATGCATTCAGAACAAAATTAAAAAATATCACAATATTTTTTTTTGAAAATCTCGCTATTTAGTTATAAAAGTTTATTTTATATTGAATTCCACACAAACAAAAATTTGGATTTAAAAGACTTAAGACCTAAAGGTAACTTTTCTTTTAGGTCAACCCAACCTCTGCAGGAAAAACCCTGCCTCAAGCAAATATTTCTGATCATACATGTATATTTATTAAAAACAGATAATTTTACAATTTTATCGCGCTCATAGCAAAAACTCAGAAAACGATTTATTTCTTGAGGTCGGCAGTGTTGCCAATTGGGTTTTTAAATTCATTCATTATTATTCTTTTTAAATATCTTAACTTGTTTCTCAAATTATTTTAAGATGAACCGATAGACGAAAGCCTACTATTAGCTCGCCGAGAAGCGATACAAAAATCAATATTATCAGTCGAAAATCAATTTGCGCTAACTCGACAGCAACTTTTCAGCGAAAAATCGAATTTATACGAAATAAGAATAAAACAGCTAACAGAATTCCCGGACAAACATCCCGACCTTAAATCAGGCATTTCGGAATTAATCGAAGAAGTAGCCATACGTCAAAAGACAACAATAGCCCTCAAGGAGTTAAAAGTCAAAAGTATTTCTTGCTGGTTTAATGCTGAAAAACAAATGATTGAACAAACTCTTGAAATGAGAAGATCGGAAGAAAAAATTAAATTGAAAGAAAAGTGGGAATCTAAACTTTTTGATCTACAGGTAAATTTGTTTGGGCTTCTTACAAAGATACTTTCGTTTGTATCTATAAAGACTACATCTATTAGAACAAACCTACACAATTTTTAGAAAATTTCAAAAAAGTGCGTGAGAAAAGAAATTCTTTGTGTTATGGGGCCCAACGGGGGTGGTGTGAGTAAATTTTGAAGCCTTGGTACGGCTATACTGATGGCTATGAAACATTTCTGAGGAATACAAATGAAAGATCTATCCTTGATCTCGCGATTCCATTTGTCAGTTTAGTTCCAATTCTACCAACCATCTGGTTAACCGTGGTTAAACACGAGTTCCTAGATTTTTTTTTTAAAAACAAGGATCTTAGAGCTTATATCATAAAGTTTTGAAATTCGGAGTGAATCTGGAAAATTGTCTGAATTTTTGTGAATGAGAGCTGTTTTTTCGATTTTTGCCTCAGGGGTTGGCAAACTGGTCGAATGTGTCGAAAAAGGTTTTTTGATGTTTTGATACAAGGCTTTTTTGTGGAATAGCTAGAAATACCATTTCGGAATATAAGAAGCTCCTGAAAAGAAGCTCGGAATATAATAAAACACCGAAAGTTTTATTACGGTAAATGGCGTCCGAAAATTTCGAATTTTGTAAAAATAAAGTCAATATGAGTCATATTAAATGACACAAGAACTTAAGGACAATATAGCTAAATTCCAGTTGTCCTTATAGACAAAAGCCATAGTAAATACATGTATATTTTAGGAACAGTCGAAAAACATTCGTCCTAATCGTTCTTTATTCACATTTACGACAGCAAAGAAGCGGAAACGAAGCGTTGTTACGGAAAATCCAGTAATCATTTATAATCTTCCAGAATCAGACATTAACGACGACTGGAATTTTATTCGGAAAATGACAAGAACCGCTCCGACGTCTGGGTTAGTAATTAATGTCTTACAATTTGTCTAAATGTATTTTATTCTTACGGCGAAACTTTATGATGAGTTTATGTCGCAATTGATATTTTTCGTATGATTTCAAATAATAAAATTTGTAAAGTACAATTGAGCCCGTTTAGGTAACTTTTATTTGGAACACCCCATTAATTTTGTTCATCTTTCAAGCCAGTTTCAGTTTTCAAGAGGAAATTTTCGGCAATTAAATTGTCGTCCCATGACCCCTCCTAACGGGGATAAAATTACAGTTTTTTGTATATATTTTAGGGGGAGTCGAATTGAAAAAATTTGCCAAATAATTTCTTAGAAAAAGTTGTACTATTTGCCAAAAAATTGGCTTCGAAGGATAAACTCTTTCTCAGAATTGATTTTTTTAACCGGTCAATTTCTGGTATAACTGGTCATCTGGTGCATAATCAAGAAAAATTGGTTATGAGAGGTGCGCATAAGTTGTCTGAAAATTTGGCCTGCATTTTTTAGCTCTCTAGCGCTATTTTTCGATTTTTTGTGGGATAATTTTTTTTATGGGCAAAACAACACGTTTTCACATGTACAAAACGACAAAAAATAGCCTGTCCATATAGACACACATGACAATAGTTCTTTCTTGGCTGTTTGATGCAACGATCGGTTTGCGAATACCTTGTTTTCTTCTCAAATGGCAGTGAAAAACTTGTTGGGGTTCCATGAGGTGTTCTGAAAAAAAGTTCAGATGCAGAATAATTAATACAGATTCCATATGTTTAACTATAGTTATAATATATGTTCTAACAATCACCCCTCAACTTTCAAAAATAATCAATATATTTAGACCGATTTTAAAAGCGTGCAATTACGATCTGTTCTGAAGATTGTCTTTAGAAATTATTATAGACTGCCTATTCTTTCCGCTCCTGCTTGTTTTCTACCGATATTTTTATTCAAAATCTATTCACATAAAAAATGTTTACTGGTCGATTCTGAGCCAAAACCTATTTTTTTCAAACTCAGAATTTTCTTAGAGAATTGGCTTAAAATTCCGCGTTAAACTAATGTGGCAGTAATTTGTTTTTATAAAGTTTAGAATGGAAAACAAAGAGCTGATTCAAGATCTGTTAAATGCGTTACACCATGTGAGTAGATAATAGAGTTTTATAGACAAGAGTCATATTGCCTGGATAACGTTATAGGATAGCTGTATAGGTCGCAAAAATGGTCGCACTTTTAGGCGGGTGTACTAGAACCATATATCGTCGATATAATATCGAAGATGGTGCTCATTCCAAGGAAAAGCTTTTTTTCTTCTTTCGAGATATTGGCGTCAAAATTACTTTACGAAACCAGTACAATTACAATCAACGCACATTCAGACGACCAAATTATTTCGGTTTTAAGTTGAACCACACAAAAAAAATAAGTGCACAATGAGCGTTTTAAAAACGAATTTTCGGACCACTACAGGAGGTCAATAGTAAAATGTGGTATAAATTTGAAAATTTTAACTCTAACATGTAAGAACAAGAGTTCTAGAGCATGAAATTTCACTAGATCAGATTATTTAAAAATTCAACTCAATTTTTTATAATTTAATGTCATTGCATTTTTGAAATTATTATTTAGGTTTACCTTAAGGGGGTGGTGTATGTGATTTCTGACATTTTGGAGGAGGCTTGGTACGGCTAACCGATGACGGTAGAACATTTCTCATTAATCATATGAAATATCTTCTTGCCCTCGCGATTCCATTAGAACAGTTCAGTACCACTCCCACCAACCATCTGGTTACCGTGGTTTAAACACGAGTCCCCTCAGCTTTTTTCAAAGAAACAAGGATCCTAGAGCTTATTATCGGGAAATTTTGAGATTTGGGTGAGAATCCCGGAAAATTGTTCTGAAATTTTAGTGAATGGGAGCTATTTTTTTTCGATTTTTTTGCCTCAGGGTCAGCAATCTGGTTGAATAATGCCGAAAAAGGTGTTTATCGCGACGTTTTGATGACAAGGCTTTTTCTGTGGAAATGCCAGAAACTCATTTCGGAATATAATCAAGCCCAAAGGGTTGGGTGAACAATCGAACGTGAAGTACTTTTTTGAATTTCGTCCTGATTGGCTGTAAATCGACAAAAAAGTGCGCGAAATCGACAATTTTGATCAATAAAAGTGAGAATAGAAAAATCTAAGTGCCACCAAAAAATCCCTGTTACGATTGCTGGAAACGATATTAAACTAATGGTCTCATTTCAACACAGCCGATCTAGAAAAAAAATAGGTTTTTCTATAAATTATTCGTTTTGCTCTCTAGCACTGGTTTGTGTGAAAATGAGACCATAGTTGCTAATATCGGTTTCCAGCAAAAATCGTATACAACGAATCTTTTGGTGGCATTAAGTTTCTAATTTTCACTTTTAGTTCAAAATGTCGATTTCGCGCACTTTGTGTCGTTTACAGCCAATCAGGCCGAAATTTAAAAAAAATACTCTCCATTCGATGTCACCAAACCTTTGGGCTGTTATAATTCCCCGAAAATAACGTTTCTGGGATTTCCACAAAATAAGCCTGTATCAAACGTCGAAACACACCATGGTTCGCATATTCACCAATTGCCTGACTCCTGAGGCCAAAAAACGAAAAAAATAGCTCCATTCAGTAAAATTCAGACATTTCCCGGATTCTCACCAAATCTAAAAAACTTCGATAAAGCTCTAGACCTTGTTTCTTTGAAAAAAAGCTGAGGAACTCGTGTTTAACGCGGTTAACCAATTGTCGGTGAAGAGTGGTACTGAACTGTCCTAATGGAATCGGAGATCAAGGATAGATCTTCATATGCAATTAATGAGTAATGGTCTAACCGTCTCAGTTTAGCCGTACCAAGCTCCAAAATGTCAAATAAATCACCATACACCACCCCTTAAGGGGGTGGTCGAAAGGCAATCTGGACTTTTAAACTGGCGCCTCAAAATAAACGGAGAACAGTAGTAAACTGTCATTATACTTTGTAAATGAAGGCAAGGTTTTAATGAAATCTTTGAGAATTAGAAAAAAAATATTTTCCCATGTTCTGTAATAGGCTGGTCCCAAACCTCTAGAAAAGTGCAAAAATTAATAATAAAATTTTTTGACGCCTTCGTCCATGACCCCAATTTTTACGAATTTTTCACGAAATGAGACCCAATTTATTCACGTGGAATCGACGCTCGGCCCGGAATTTTGATTTTTTTCCTAGGTGGCGCTAAATCGCAAAAATGGAGCAATTTTTTTGAAATTTTTTCACAGCATTTCAATTGTTTGGTCGGCATTTGTCGACATTTTGCTCAACTATGAGAAGCGGTATGAAAAGCGACGAGCCTCGGCCAATTACGATTTCGCCTTAGTTTGCCTACAAATCGCGCCGAAGTGGCGCGATCTGTTTTTTTGCGTACTAGCCTACCCATCAATTTTACAAAAAATTTACCAAGCCATAATCTTAGAATTTTGCGAGCGGTCATTTTGGCGCCTAAATTGGAAATGATTGAAAAAAAATTTTGGTCAAAATTGAAAATTTTGGTCAAATTTGAAAATTTGGTAAAATTTGAAAATTAGTTGGAAAATTATAGAACTCGATTCAAAGCATTCAAATTTTTTACGACTAAAAACACTAAAATAATTTCGATTGGTCCAACTTGATTTTTTTTATAAAATCTCCGTCTTGTTTACCATTGATATTTTTGGCAAAATAAAATAAGTCTGTCACCTGAGATTAAGCTAACAACTCGAAACAAACTATTATGTCTATGATCATGTCACAATGCTGCATAAATAAGTAAAGTGTAATAAAGGGAATATCAATTAGTAAAATTAACAAGTTTGAACTTTTTGTGATCAAAGGTCGTTTTAGATTGAATTTAATTTGTATTTTCATCAAAAGTACTTTGATCAGTGCAACACTGTATATAATGTTAATCAAACACGAATGGGTAGACCTAAAAAACAACACTCCCAAATTTAAATCGCGGTGAAAAATGCTAAACCAACAAGAAAAGTACTTATTCCCTAAACTCTTTTTTGTGAAAACGAATCATAGACAATGAATCATAGTACAACCGCCTATTGAAAATAAAATGATAATTGATGTCCAATGGCTTCTTACGAAAAATATTATCAAGGATTTTCGGAACGCCATGTCCCGGAATGTAAACGAACTGAACTGCAAAAGTTGAAGCTACAGTCATAAAGGATTAATAACAATTTGTTGCGCCTAAGTTGCCCATGTGGTCCATCGTAAATGGCGAACTATAGTATGCAGAAGGAAAGCAAATTATGCTTTTGCTCATAGTCTCATGAGTAACGTGAATCAATATCAAGTTTAAAAATTCTCAAATCTAAAAAAATTTTGACTTCAAAAAATTTTTTCAATCTCAAAAATTTTGACTTCAAAAATTTTCAAATTTTTTTTTACCATAGATAGAAACTTTTATTATAACTCTTGTTATCGTATAGGTTTTTTAACCAAGAAAAAATATTTTTCCCCGTGATTTGAGAGGTTTGGAGACAGTATAAATCAAGCGTCCAAAAGGGATAGGGAAAGAAGGCGATAAACCGATGGGATAGGGATGGAAAATCAGAGCCATAGAGGGATAGGGAATGGAAAGTGCCATCCCCTTTACCGTTTAATCCCCATCCCCTTTTTATCCGTTTCTATCCCTTTCCGTCCCTATCCCGTTCTATCCCTATCCCCTTTTTATCACCTTTTCCTCCCTATCCCCTTTTTTGGCATAATCATAAATATAAACATCTTCAGAAGTTTCACTGTATATTTAAGAGTAAAGAATTTAGTCCAAAAAATTTGCGGTATTTTCGATGAATCATGACTCCGGTTAACCGGAACTCGGAGTAAAAATTGTGTTTAATAAACTATATAAACTAGGGGGTAATATTTGAGGATGAAATTGAGTCAAAAAAATTTGGCGGTATTTTCGATGAATGATGACTCCCGGTTAACCGGAAGTCGATAAAAATGCGTTTAATTATTAAATAATACAAAGTATATTTGAGGTTAAATTCTTCAGAGAAAATTGGCGCGTAATTTTGATATATGATGACTGTTTCACCGGAAGTCGAGTGAAAAGTGGTTTATTTTAATTATAGAATACAAGAGGGTATATTTGAGAGTGAAATTTTGTCAAAGAAATAATTCTGAACTACATTCAAAATGTACCCCCAGCGTAATTCGTCTGCATGCTAAAATTTTATTTCGTAATTTACAAAAACGGATAAAAAGGGATAAGGCCTACCCGAAACCCGTAAAGAATAATCTATCCCTTCACCCTATCTCCGTTTTTATCCCGTTTTTGGGGGATAAAAACGGGATAGGGATGGAAAATTCGAGGGGGATGCATTCCTTTTGGGAAGCCTGGTATAAATGAGGTAAAATCAAAAAATTCAAGAAAAATTCTAGAAGCAGAATAGAGAATTTTGGTTAAGGCATCATTTCTCGTGGTCGACTTACTCCTAAAAAATATTATTTTTCAAATTTATACATGGGAAAGACCTTCAAAAAGGTCGCCTCGACCACTTCCTTAAGGTAGTTGTTTTTTTAAAGGAAACAAAAAAAATATTTTGTCGGAAGTCGAAGCCGCAGACATGGAATCATACAGCGTTTTTTGCATCGTGTACCTGACCAAAATCCAAAACACTAATTTTGTTTTTCGTTTCCCAGTCAACGGTTCACCGGTAAATGTCATTCCCTCAACTCGGTAAATCGGAATTTAGAGAATTGAAACTTTAGATTTTTTTTAGATTGCTTGGAAAAAAACCAAATGTGACCATTAAGATTCTTGGGTTCAAACTTAAGTTGACTAAAGAATAAACTCTAAGAATGAAATATCAATATAACTAAAAATTTGACTAGAAAAGTCCGAAAAATAATGTTGAAACCCCCCTTCAAACCGGTTAGAACGAATTACTGACGAACCGGTTGATAGGAATAAATGAGAAATATTCAAGTTTGATTATGTAGGTACACGTAGCCAAAGCAATAAACGTTTGATGATACCATGTCTGAGCTTCGACTTCGCTCAAATATTTCTTTGTGCCTTAAAAACAGCTACCTTAGCGCAAAACTCGTTTGAATATTACTGGTCGGTTACTCTATATTGAATGTGTTTAATGTCTCACTTTCAACGTGATGTTTTGCAAATTTGCAAAATTCAAACCGAATTTTGTTTGTGGTTTATCGTTTGCCGACCCCCTGGAGTGCCAAGATTTGTCGTCTCCTAGTATATATATAACTATTAATTATAGTCTTAATTATAGCTCCGATTACGAGGTCTTGATGCTGCATGGCAAAATATCTTTGCTCACCGTGAACTGACGCAAGGACGAGCTTATTCATCAGACAAATAAAATTCAGTATGCTCACAAATTGCATGGGTCATTTTTCAAACAAAATTTAGGATCGAAATGGTAATGCGAAAATATCAATGGATTTTCGACCCGACCAATTGATGCGATTTTTCACTCTAGTTAATTTATCAGCAGCATGCATTTTTGCCAATCTACCTGTAATCGAGCAATTTAGCATCCCAACCTTTAATTGAAACTTCGTAATAACGTTCGAAGGTCGAGAATTTGATAGGCCCGCTGCAATTTTGCGATCTTCAGCCAAAAACCTGTTGCAGCTTGGAAAATTGAAGAAATTGCTGGGAAATGAAATGGTAAGAATTATCCTTTGCAATTTATCATAACAATATCCCTACTACTGAGAACCAAAAATTAACCATCTCGAGCGCTTTTGCTAATCTTACTCAATGTTCCTACAAGCACGATTTTCTGTAAGTACACAAATTACCTATAAGTACAAATGTACTAACTAACAAATCGAATCAATATTAATTTACTCGTATATAATTCTATATTTTGATTCCGATTTTTAGTCTTTTTTTGGTTATTTTGAAGTTCAACTTTCGACACTGAGCCACTTAGTGACTTGAAAATTTTTCAACACTTAAAAAAGAACTCGATAAGAATTATTCTGTTGTTTTAAACTTTAAATGCTCAGGTGTATTTCACGGACACAGAATTTCAAGAAATACCAAGTTCTCAAAACGTACACAATTTAAATACCAAAAACACATTCTTGATTTTAATGAATTTACGCTCCCCGGATTCACTTTTTTCGAAGTTTTAAAAATCGATATTCTCGATTTAAAAGCTTACCAGAAATAAATTGTAATTTTTTAAAGATAAATAATCTTTGTTTCTCCAAACAACGCTAAAATCAATTTCACTGTTATAGTTCAGTTTTTAATAAGAACCCTACACCTCCAAAAACAGTCTTTTCCTAAATCACGAAGCGCCAAAACCGCGCGGTGCAACGGCCATATTGAATTAAA
>SCLH01000690.1:131026-173118 GCA_004367855.1 Oikopleura vanhoeffeni | reverse complement strand
CTCGGGGCATTGGCAAAACTTTTGTCAACAAAAAACTAGGGTTGGTGCAAAAGACAAGGGTTCCTACGGAACCCTATCTTTCTCACCCCAACCCTATTTTTTTTCCTGACAAAGAAGTTTTGCACGGTTTTATACCGGTGTATACTGGGCACGAGTTTTCAAATTTTGTTAGAAAATGTTTTTCCAATTCTGTACTTTATTAATAAAGCATAATTATAGATTCTTTTTCAAAACACTAATAAATGCAACCGAGATATATTTTTGATATTTTTGTGTGAGGATTTTTACCTTCCAACAAATGTGTGTTCTTTTGATGAGTTTGAAATTCAAGTTTGAAACTCAAAATGTTTTTTTCGTTAAAAAATGTTTTTTTGTGAAAAAATGTTTTTTTTTGTAAAAATGTATTTTTTGTTAAAAATGTTTCTTTTGTTAAAAAATGTTTTTATTTGTTAAAAATGTTTTTTTTTGTTATAAAATATTTTGTTGTTAAAAATTTTTTCTTTTGTTAAAAAATGTTTTTTGTTAAAAAATGTTTTATTTGTAAAAAAATGTTTTTTTGTTAAAAAATGTTTTTGTTTAAAAATGTGTGTTTTGTTAAAAAATGTTTTGTTAGAAAATGTTTCCCGTCGGTTACCCCCTTAAATATACAGTAAAACTTCTGAAGAGTGTTTATATTTATGATTTTGCAAAAAGGGATAGGGATAAAAAGAGGGATAGGGATAGAACGGGATAGGGATAGAAACGGGATAAAAGGGGGATGGGGATAAACGAGATAAAAGGGGGATGGGACTTTCCATCCCTATCCCTGTATGGCTCTGAATTTCCATCCCTATCCCATCCTATCCCTATCCCCCTCGGTTTATCCCTTCTATCCCTATCCCTTTTGGAAGCCTGTTTCACAGGTAGTATGTGATCCAGTTCTAGCGAAGCCGTATGAAGTGCTAAAAGGCTGATTTTTTGGCCAGTGAAAATTAAGCGTTTTTTCGGTTACCCATTTATTTGATTGAGGGTCGGCGACCAATATTTGACCTCTAACGACCGGTCAAAGTTCAAGGTCAATCTCAAGTTCATCGTATAGACTTGTAAGTACCCCAAAAGAATCGGAAGGGTCAACTTTCTGATGAACGTATTAGCAACTATGGTCAATAATATACTGAAAGGTCGCTAGAGAGCAAAAACTGGTCAACACCCAAGGTCAACCTCAAGTTCATCGTTTAGACTTGCAAATACCTTCAAAAGAATCATTATTGACCCATAGATGCTAATACGTTCATAGAAAGTTGGCCCTTCCGATTCTTTTGAGGGTACTTGCAAGTCTAAACGATGAACTTGAGGTTGACCTTGGTGTTGACCAGTTTTTGCTCTCTAACGACTTTTCAGTATATTATTGACCCATAGTTGCTAATACGTTCATCAGAAAGTCGACCCTTCCGATTCTTTTGGGGTACTTACAAGTCTATACGATGAAGATTGACCTTGAACTTTGACCGGTCGTTGAGGTCAAATATTGGTCGCCGACCCTCAATCAAAAAAATGGGTAACCGAAAAACGCTTAATTTTCACTGGCCAAAAAATCAGCCTTTTAGCACTTCATACGGCTTCGCTAGAGACTGGATCACATACTACCTGTGAAATCACAAAATTGACCTTAAAATCGATTTTTTTTTGAAAATTTTTCATAAAAAAAAAATCCTTGGTCTTAAAATGACCAAAAAAAAATTCTCTACAAGATAGCTTGAACACATTAAAAACCGATTTTTTATTTTTGAAATTCCTTATTTCAATTCGTCATTTATTGAACTTATCATGAGGGTACTCGTCGCTGATTTATTATGACTTGTGGGTAGGAATTTATCGTAGGATGCGCAGCGGCTTAATTTCTATCTTTTAAACTATTGATAGCAACGAAAAAACAATTTTGAGTAGAATTCGAAAAAAAATTATAAAAAAAATTGAAAAATTGAAAATTGAGGTTTTTTTCAATTGTGGCATTTTTTTACCAGGCGGCTAGACAGCATTTTCCTGGATGAAAATTGGACCTGGGAAAGGCTGGGCTTTTTTTCGTAATATAGCAAATTTTTTTGTGACTACGGTCGTAATTTTTTTTTTTCCTCGGACTCACTCAGTAGGGAGCGTCTCTATACTTTTGCTTATAAAGCTTCATTGTAGATTAAAATTGCCATTATCCAACCGAAGGCCATGGTGAAAACGTTTCTTACCTCAGGGCTGGAGTTCGAATCCCAGTGGACTCTTCCAATCGCATGCGATTGCACGACTCGTCTCGTCATATGAAGTGGGACAAGAGACAAGTATTCTTTACACAATCACTAAAACAAAATCAGTGGGGTCCACTGGGATTCGAACTCCAGCCCTGAGGTCAGAAACGTTTTCACCGTGGATTTCGGTTGGATTAAGGATATTTGGTAGTTAATCTAGAATTTTCAGCAAGCAGTTACATTGAATTTTTTGTTAAAAGACTTTTAATTGATGTTTGTTTTTTTTAATCTGGATTCCAGATTCTGGAATTCTCACATTTTAAAAGCATTAATTCAAACATGGGAAAAAACGTATTTACTGTGCCAGTTAGGAAGCGAGAACTGTATTAAGATGAGAGTTTTTAATTTAAAAAAATCTCAGGCTGAATTTAATTTCAAAAAAAAATATAAAAAAACATGTTTCTGCGATGTATCCGATCAAACTTACTGGAGAGGGCCCGGAACGTCGACAACCCCCTTAATGTCGAAATATTTTTTGAGTTCGTGGTAACCATTCCTTCTTCGAGAGTCCGTAAATTTAACTCTTCTGTTTTCACGATTGTTCTTTGGTCTTTTTCTAAAAGAGCTTTTAACTTCGTGGCGTATATCGTTTTTCATCAAATACCGTTTTGGTAGGTTTGAAGTTCAAACTTTGGACACTTCGCCAAAATTTTATTTATATTTTACCATAACGTTATCAATATTATTTTCTAGTAAAATAGCTTTCTTATTTTATTTAGATGTGCGCCATGACGTGAAATTTTATTCAATAAGAAAATATTTTCAAACCGTTCAAAATAACTTGGTAATGTTTAGATATTCCTGACCATCCACCTTCTGCTAATAACCAAGAAGAAACTTTTCCAGACAAAAGCTCAGAAAATAAAACAGGTAGTTGGTGTATTAGCGCTGAAATTTGGGATATAAATTAACAAAATGATATCCTTTTTCCATAACATGCACTTAGGTTGGAAAAAGGATATTGGCTGTGAAAAATTATAAATGTTCTGACGGTAAATAGAGCATAAAATAAAGGATTTTTAAAACCCCTAGCTGGATTTTTTTGATCAAGAAGCATTATTGATATTGAACCACATGTAACAATCAATCCCAGAATAGTTATCCAATTAATTTTCTTTCTTTCAAAAAATTTATATTTTTTTACAAAAAATAATAATATGAATAATTTTTTGAAAGCTAAAGTTTGACCTCATTTATAAAGTTTTAAATATATATGGATTAAAGATCCTCGCAAGACAGATCCTGAATATTTGAATGATTCGAAATGAGAGAATATGATTGGCTGGCCGCCTAAATTTAAGCCGATTTTATTGGCTTATTCTTTAATTCAGGGTTTTGATCGGCTCGGTCGTTTGTATCTAACAAATACTCAGGATCTGTCCGGTGAGGGTCTTTAATCCATAAATTTAAGTAAAAGTGAGCTTTTTTGTTTTTAGGATAGAATTTTGACTCGAAAATCTTTTGATGATTTTTTTAGCGACTTAGGTTAAAAATTGTTGGTTTTTTTATATTTAATTTTTTTATATTAAAAAAATATTAAGTAGATTTTTAAGAATCTCTATAAAATTTGTCGAAAATTGTAAGGTTACTAGATTATTTCTAAGGAGATAATTCCAAAAATAAAGTAGCCTGTTTTTTCCCGTCATCCTAAACCTTTATTACGCCAATGCTAGATAACTGAGCGGGGTTCTATGTAGGAATTTGCTAAAAATTAAACTGTTCCTGAAGATGATTCCAGAAATAGAGTTTATCAATTTCGAAAGTTCTTCCTTGTTATTGATGAATTGAGGTTTTATCTAAAATTTAAAGTTATGCTAAATGTTATTGGAGGAAATCAAATTTATTTTTTCGAATAATTGCGTCAACCTGAAATTCTTTCGGGTTATGTTTCTCAAGCAAGAGTAACAATTCGAATAAAACGGTTTCATGAATGGTTGCGGTCAGATCATGGCCCAATGTTGTATGCATAAAATCATCATGGAATAATTTCTTAATTAATAATGTTGTTAATAATTTAATTAAGTTAAATTTTCGTTATAATGTATGTTTTTCAATGCAATTTATTGACTTGAATTTTCTATACCACTGCCGAAATATGCCGTGTATATCTTCGAAGCCGTTCTTTGATATAGTATCGACAAATTTCTTTACCAGTTTGCTTATCACGGAGTTTTTAACATTGTCATTAAAAAAACACGCAAACGAACGCTTTTTGGGATTGGTGCTTAGGGTGCTTATTGGTGCGACCTAGACCACCTCAAAGAAATAATTCTTTATTAACAAAATAAGCATATCAAGCATATTTATTGAAAAAATCTTACGTTTTTCACTTTATCATACTGTATGATTCATACACTAGTTTCAGATGCAGTAAGTAAACAATACACATCCAACCAGGGGTCGGCACATTTGAAAATTGTTTTGAATCGGATCGGTAGGCTCGCCGAGCCTGGCTCGGGCAAAAATTGGATCGAATCAGTAGACTCTCAAAAAATTTGGATCGGATCGGTTTTCCGATTCGATTCCCATCCAACTGTGCTGACCCCTGCTCCAAACTAACAAATCTCATTTTTATTATTATTAATTGCTCTATACAGCAGGGTCCGGCGTATAGGTGAAACGTTTTTCGCCAAAAATCTTCACCTATACGCCAGATTTTTGAATATTTTTAAGAAAATGTTTAGATTAGCCAATCAAATGTCAGGATTTCAAGAAATAAAATAAAATGTTTCTAAGTTTAGAAGAGCGTGGGTTTTACCTATCACCTCTACGCCGGACCCTGCTGTATATGCTTCAGACAATATGCTGCGTTTAAAACTCGATTTTTTCTCCAAGACGTTCCCCAGCTATTAATTAGCTTCACAACAACTTACCCGTCGGCATTATTTATATTATTGAACTGCTCTTTAAATCTACGACAAAATGCAACGAGAAACGATTGAAATTAAATAAAAACAACTAAAAAAGTTTCAGATTTTTTAATTGCCAGTTTTTACGTTGGCTGATATCGATTTAATTTGATGAGTTCTGAAAACATCACGAACATAAATTTCCTTAATTTCGTCAAAAAATCCTTCAAGCTCAAATATAAAAATTCTCCAATCTTCAATTTGAACGAAAACCGCTTGTATCGCTGACAAACTTTGGCGCTAAAGAGAAAAAAAAACTCAGTAAATTTGATTTTTGGCCACCTTGTTTTTTTTTCTACAAAATTTCTGAACTTGAGAGTAATTTCGAGAAAATATGAGAAAATTAGTTTTGATTGCGGAGACTCTAGTTGGCGCTATAACCGTAACATTTTTGTGCAATTACTTGAATTTTTTAAAAAACGAATTGAGCTTTAATTTAGCGATACAGAGGCTCAATTCGCTAAATTGCTTTTGAAACAAAAATGTTTTTCTCTGAATTTGTATTTCATTTACTTCTCACTCTTGAAAATGGAATAAACCGAAACGTTGAAAAAAACAATTTTTTAATTGAAAAATCATATATATTTATGTCTCAAACAACCCGTATATAATTTTTGTCATTAAGTGTACCAGTTTAGGCAAAGTTACTGTGCAGTAAAACTCCATTTCCTTAATCAAGCATTCAAAATCACACATTGTATTGCTCATTCTTAGGCTATAAGATCGCTGGCGTAACTTTCTCATAGTGTCTTTGTTAAAAATGTGTTTTCTCTAATAATATACTCCATTAAAATTCATATTTATCGGTTTTATCAGTGCTCTTTATATCAAGTAATTATCTATCGTTTATACTGAACATTGATTTTCCTCGTTTAAAAATAATAAATTATTGAAGAAATGGAACTTTTGGCTATAAAAAAGCTAAAAACCTCGTGACTCACGAGTCGTGAGAATATTTTGTCAAATTAGTCTGAGGGTCATTGATAATCATTTATTAATGCTGCTTAAGGTTGGGGTACAGAATATGACATTCAAATTGATCAGAATATACCTTTACACGTTTAAATTATTTATTGATTATGTTTGGGTTTTTTGAGACATACAAATGTATATTTTTATTCGACCAAAGGTTCAAGTGTGGTCAACAGAAAAAGAACGCACAATATCAAACTTTCGCGAAATTCAAATAAGCTCAAAATGTTGCCCGCAATGTTGCCTATTGGCAATAGCTTATTGCCCTCATTGTTGTTTATTGCCATCACTGATCAGTTGATTGAAATGTTTTTAATTCAGAGATTTTGAAGAGCTTGGTCAATCAGGTTTTCGCCATTGAGGTCTATATTTACATCTTTCATCACAAACGGATTTCCAGCCGGTAAATAGCCGATATGGTTCATCAATTGGGAACATTCTGTTTCAATTTTTTGTAATAAATCATAGTCACCCTGTTAAGGAATCATAAAATATAAATGCAAAAAATATATGCAAATAATGTTTAATTTCGATGAAATGATACAGTATGTCTAGGGTTGCGCACGGTTAATTTTTCGACTATTAAACGAGGTTTTTAACAACAAACAATAAATAAGTTCTAAGGTAGAATTTAAAAACTAAGAAATTAATCAAAAACAAATTTTACTGGAGAATTTTATGTTTAAAATAGGAATTTGAACGAATGTTCAACCGAGCTCAAATTTCAAATTATTCTCATCGAAAATTTTAAGTAATTTAGGACCGGAAAGATGAAAAAATTTAGTTTGTATCAGTTGTGGCTAAAATATTTCTCGGGTTCAAAGTCAAAAATTGCAATTTTTTTCGGTAATTATTCGAAAATCCGCCTACGCAATTTCTAAACTTGTTTTTATTTAGAAATATTTTTTTTATTACACTCTTTGTATATCCACTCTTTGTTCTGAAAAGTTTCCGGAAATATATCAAGAATTGGGTAGGTTTTCACGCCGATTTTTATTTAAGATATAAACGTGTATCAAACGGGCTTGTTATCAGAAAAGATAGTCTGACCTCAAAGAGGTGACAAAATTGTTCTGGGTGGCCCTTCTTATTTTCAAGACTTAGGCTATATTTATCTCGCGTTCAAACGTCGCTCGAGCTAAAAAAACTTGGTTAGTTGGTGAAACCTGAATCCTAAAGCAAACTGGAGCCACTTAAATGGCTTGAAACTTTCTAATCTTAAATGATTGATGGATAAAATTTTTCTACATATTTTTTATGAAATGCTTCTCAAAAATGATCATGTGACCGTATATTAAAAAAAAACGGTTGGCTAAAATAGTACTGTTTTTTTTTCAAAAATTACTTAAATCATTCTTTTTAAACTGAGGAAGATCTCCAGAAGTTTTTAAGACTTTTTTCATCACAGCAGAGTCCAAAATGAATAACGTGACCTTCAAATTAGGTTCTAAGGTTTTGGATCAAGTACACAAATAGGACTGAAATTACGTCGAAAAAAATTCGGGAAAAATAAACACATAATCTAAGAGTTTAAAACATAACGCATGTTCCCAAATTGTCACGTGATCTTAATTTTCAAGAAGTAAGGATTGATATGACATATTCAAAACCTTATTTTTTAATTATTTTGACACATGATTTTATTTGAACTATGCGGTAATGATAACAAAGTCTTAAAAAGTTTGAAGTTTAGCTTCATTTCTTTTACGTAATTGGAGTACTTTTTTGAATCACCGTAAATCGGTTTTATGTGTTTTCAAAAAGTATTCAAAATGTTTGAAATCTGATAACCGATTCGAGTTATACGCCTAAGATTACACTAGAATACATATCTTTCCACTTCTGATAAGTTCCATATATCCAGAAATGGACTGATGAAAAAAATCAATTCGACCCGTCATCTCAAATAAGTCATCATTAATAATTGTTTTTATCTTCTTTCCATTCTTTTTTCAAGACAATTTAGATAAAACATTGAATTGTTTTTACACAGAGCAGAGGCAAAGTGTTAGCAGTCTAATACTTAAAATTTAAAAATGTCAAATTGAGCCTTTATTCGTATTACTTATGCACTTAATTGTGAGAATCGTGAAAAAGGAGAGTATTTATTCACATTTGATTTATTATTTTTTTTCACAATTTTTTAATAGGATTGTAGCAAATTATGAAAGATTCTTTTTTATTCTCTCACTCGAAGAAAACCGTGATTTGAAAATGATTATAATAAATCGAAAGCTTATCAATAAGTAATTTTTACTAAACATGCTCATATATAGTATTATATCTCGAAAAACCAAGAATAATTTAAATTATATTATCAACAAAGAAAAAATATATGTTGATGATTAACCTTAGGGTTTATGCTTGATTTCAACAGCATGTTCACGCGTGACCATATGTTTCTATGGGTCCAGAAATAGTCTGCAATTCCGAGAGTTAAGATTTTCACACTTGTTGCTTATTTACAGTACCTCAAAAACATATTTTTTGAGCGCAAAATTAAAGTTGTTTTTCGCAATAATATTTCTGTAAAATTAAATTTGCAAAATCTGAATATTTTTAGAAAATTGTAATTATAAAAAATTTGTATTCAAAAATTGAAATTTTATTTTACAATTAAAATTTCATCCAACAGTATTTCATTAATTTAAAAATTCTCTGGTAGTTTTTGAAATGCACCCCAGTAGGGTGACCTAACGCATGACAATTTAGGAAATCAAAGCTGATATCGAGAAACAGATTGAAAAATCAATTTCGGAGCTCTTGGCACTTAAAAAATAATTAAAATTTTCTTTTTTTTCGCCTNTTTGCAAACGTGCGGTTTTACCGCGTGTACCCATCAATATAACGTAAGTCTTTCAATTTCAAACAGGGGTGTCCGTGTACCCTACGAAAAACGGACAAAATTATCCAAAATCGAGTTGGGTTTTCCGCTACAATCACAAAAACGGTAATTTTGAAAATTGAGTGCTTTTTCCCCTGTACCTAATCAAAATAACGGTAACGGGTTTCATTTTCAAAAAAAAGTTGTCTCGCTGTTCCTTCACCAAAAAACGGTATGAAATTTTCAGACGGCAATGTGGTTTGCCCGTATACCAAATCAAAAAACGTATTTTGAAAATTATAAATTCGAGTTTTCCAGTACCTCATAAAATACCGGTAAAATTTTCAATCATTTAAAAAAATTTGGCGATTTGCACCCTTCACAAAAAACGGCCCCTGATTTTGTTTAAGCAAGATGGTTTGGCGCAAAACAAAAAAAAATTCGATTTTAAGCGATAAAAATTTGAAATTTAACTTTCTGTTCCGATTTGACAATTTTATGTCTCGACTTTTTCTGACCGTAATACAAATCTGGGAGGACGAGGTCATAGATTTATATTAACCTTATAGATCGCGCGCGGTTTCCTCGATTCAAAAGATTTTAAAAAAAGGTTATGGCTTACCCCAAAAAAAAAAGCACAAAAATTATCATTTTAGGTATCCGCTCGAGGAAGTTCAAAACTGCATAAGATTATGACGATTACCGTAATGCTGTGCACGAAAACTTAAAAAAATCAGACAATTATATTTCTGCATAACTAGCTATTTACCGTTATAATTAATGCTGGCGCTGTTACAATGTGACGCCATTCTTGCGTCAAACGTGTTTCGAGCACAAACTCATAACGTAATTTGGCTAACCAAAAAAACACAGTTCGCTACTTTTTCCATTCAATTTTATTCCTGTTTTTTCAGGATTTTTTGTTAGAGAAAGAAACCATAAATTAAATCCATCGTTGTATACTTGCAGTACTCACGTTAAATAATATTACGGGACCCCTTGGGTTTGTAAACACTTTCTTCTGCAAATAGGTTAAATAAATTTTAACGTGTAAGTAATTTTACAGATAAAAATTCCCCAGAACATTATTGGCTTTTATGGGATTAAAATCTCCATTTTTGTGGTTTTTATACGACCGACAACCATTCAACTCCATCAAACATGTTAACAGCCTTCAAATTAACTGTTCCCAATTGTAAGTATCCAACTTTAATCGAACGAAAAACAAAATTCATTTTTTAAAAAAAAAAAAGGACATTTTATAAACTACGGACAATTATTTTTCATGTGTATATTTTTTGGGGATGAAATAATTCTCAGTCCTTTTTTTAAATAATATAACATTAGTCATTAGTGTGAAAAATGTTTTTTTGTCTGCTTTAAAAGAATAGGAAACGTTTTTAATTGAATAGTACTGTAAGCCACACAGCTGATTTCCAAATCCCGAGCTCATTACACACATTAACGGATACCAATCCATCCTGTTTCCCACTAACACTGCTTTCTAGATTGAAATTCTATTCATTCATTAGGTTTCAACCCCCACGCTTTCCAGCACATAAAATCAGGTATCCTCCAAACATTTCCATAAAAAAATAAAAATAGGAAAAATTTTCCTTTCTACTTTTCATTGGTTTTGAACTTTATTTTTCTGTCGTGGAGAGACTGCTTTTTGCGCTGTTTTTGTATTTGGGTTGTTTAAAAAAGAGAAAAGAAATCATTGTGATTTTTGTTGGTTGCAGTTGTCTGTTGGAACTTCATCAGGGCCACTACTCGATGTTCCCGCAACTGTGTTTTGATGACGGCATTTTTATTAAAAATCATGTATGCTGATGGGAACGTACTGTACGCATGGAAGAGAGATATTTGCTGCGCCAGGAACTTCTCCATTTGGTAAGCCCCCTTTTTTTTAAAACTACTTTTTTATGGTCGTTTTTTTTCAGATCTAGTTTTTCAGATTGTGTTTTTCTTACAATTCTATTTTCACAGAATAATGCAATTTTTCCAACACAAATTTCAATTTTCAGTTTTCTGACATTTCTTTTTTAGAGCAGACAAAAACGTACTGTAACAATCGCCAACTGAAGCAGACTGAAGCTGTTAAGGCTAATATTACAGTTTTTAAAACACATGACTGTATGTCAATGACTGAAAAAGGCACGGGCATAATTATTATCTTCTGGCGCACGTTTCAGCTTTGGACAGCATTTCACTCCTCCATAACTTCCAGAAAAAAGTGAATGTTTTTGCTCCAAAACTTCCCATTTCATTTCCAGAGCCCTTTCGAGACAATGGTAAAATTGGATGTCGTTCGCCCACATGAGAAATATTGTCACTCTGGAGATGGTGTTATTGAAAGTACGACAAAATAATTAATTTTGCCGTATTGGCCACATATTTTACCAGTATTTTTTTACTTTTGAAACATTTTCCACCATTTTGAAAAATAACGGAGTCGGTTAGGAGAAATGCCAAAAACAAAAATATCCATTAAATGTATATCCATTCTTACAGACCCCGCGTATAATTTGTTTCCAGGAATGAGTATAACCAAAGAAAAAAAACGCGAAACCAAACCTCGCCACCAGAACGCAAACCAAATTTGAATGTAAACCAACCCAACTCTTTTGTCTCAATTTGTCCATTTCAAGATTTACACAGGATTTTTTGATCTCTATCAAAAATTTGGTTAGTTTTTTAATTTCTAGTTTTATGTTTCAAGTATAAAAAAAATTTTTTAGCAAAATTTACAATTTTTAGTGCCTTTAGATATACTTAACAACTTAAAATTAAAAAAATTTTCTCTTTTAAGCATTCAACTTCATTGAGGATGATTTATCGAGCTGTGTCAGATTCTTTCAAAATGAATGTAACTCATTGTATTCGTTATACCTTTAACTTCTCACCAAACACATTCTTGTCGTTCGTCGACACTAAGGTTAGCATATGGTTATTGTTTTATCCATACCAACATATTTGTAATGTCTCACCACGGATTTCAGTTTTATGATTCCAGTAATTTATTTTAATTTTTAAGGTGTTTAAATTTTACTGGAGAAACAAACTGTATCGAATCAGCTCTGTTCGGGCATTTGCCATCTGGGAGTCAGCTTTCGTTCTTACAAAGGTTGGACGAGATTCCAAAAACTGAACTGTGTCAAAAATATTTAAAAAGCTGCGTGTGGTGTGCAACGGGAAATCGACGATCAACCCAACCTGCAGCAAATCTAGTTTCAATTTTCTAGTCAGGAATCGCGATGCAATCTGCGAAACCAAATACTTCTCTATCCCCTCTAGCCAGAAACCACCGACACTCTTTAAAATCCATTCTCCAAAACGCGAACCAGACGCAAACCAAAAATCGAGCCAGGACTTAAAGCCAGACTAACCAAAATTAAAATTCGGCAGATAAGTTACAGCCTGAGTGTTCTGTTTAGTCAAACACAAAAGTCGATCAACATTTTTCGCTACCCACCTGATCAACTTGTCATCGCTTTCCTTTTCCAGTCAGTCATATGAATCCCGTATCTGACTTTTGATCGCGTTGTAGATATACCTCCAAACTGAAGGCAAAAATTTCAGCCAAGTAACCAAATCAGAACGGTTGCCAAATCAGTTTCCGGACCACCGAAACGCCCAAACCCATTCTTACACCCAAACGTGAAAACGGGGTAAGTGTTTGAACGGCTCCCTCAGTAAAACCGCGCGTAAAAGTCGCGCGTAAAACATGGTTATGTCAGGTCTTTAGCGAACAAAAGGTGGTTGACGTCAAAAACTGAGGCGCTAGAGATTTTTTGTAGCCTCAGACTCAGGGCTATCATATTTAAGCCGGCCTTAATTCTCTGATGATAAACGTCAATGGCATACCATATACAGTTGCAGATTAGCTATTAATCCTTTTGTTTCGTTTTTGTGTAAAATCAATTAACGGAAAGTCAATTCTTTTTTTTGGCTGGGGTTTTAAACAAAAGTTTAGAGAAAAAAAATTCTCCTTTTCATTTAACCTCAAATTCCACCATGCCTATACTTTCCTCTCTGATGTACACGGCCTTACTTGCCAGTCAGCCTCTTCAATTTATGCCAATTTTTTTGTTTCACATGTACTTTCAAAGTACACCATTTTTGTGTTTGGTAATTTGCATGCATATTATTGCATAACAATTTATTTGTGATTTGTGATCTGCGTCATTTAGCAACGTTAAGGGGGTCGCATAAACCGCAGCACTGAGTCATTTATAACTTACGAACAAAAATATAAGTCAGTATTTTTTTATGCTTTTATAGTTAGCTGAACCGATATAAGATAGTGTTTTTAAGCTTGATAAAATTTTTTTTATTCTATTTTAGGGAAAATTTTGAGTTCGAGTTTCATTTTTGAAATCGGGTAAAAAATTCCAAAAAAATTCAAACTATTTGAAAATTTTCCCCATTTTTGTCAAAATTTTTTCTGAATGTTTTTTTTTGAAATTATGAATAAAACTAAAAAAATATGCCCATTTACTTTTCTTATGGCATTGTCTACATATTTCTAACTGTGGTTCTGAAAAATCATGATATGTTAGTTTGTCATTTTTGTCGGATTTCTTTAGAAAAATTTAAAATTTGTCCGCAAATCAAGTCCAAAATTTTTACTTAGTTAGTCGTTTTAATCGCCATGAAAATCAGGCAGAATCAATAATTAAGTTTTGTGTATTCTATTAAATATCCGTATTCAAACTAAATGAAGTTGTCGCTGCGATTTTTCATTTTCTAAACCTATCATAAATTTTTTAACGGCTCTGGTGACAACTCGATATGTCTTGGCACTAAATTTAAATAAATTTTAGCTTGGTCAAAAATTCCACATTAGGAATTTGTGGGTGTAAGGCGCCATTTTTTACATGGAGAACATTTTTTAATATCAAAACGCAAATTGAAAGTCAATTTTTATCTCAAAAAAGTTGTTTTTCTCTACTTTTTTGCCATTTTGTTACCATTTTCATGGGAAAAAAACTTTTATATCAGGAAATTTTTTTTCCCAAAGCACTAAAACAGACTTTTTAGCGCACTACACCCGACAAGTCTGAAGTTTATTAATATCTCTTGAAAAAAAAATCTTAGTCGAGTTTTAGTGGAAATGATGTAACAGTGAAAATGTCTTTTAAATTTCCCAGATAATTAGTTATGTTAAGAAATTTGAAATATAAACGTTTGCAAGAATGGACACTTATTATTGAAGATAAAAAATAAAAAAAATAAATTTTCACCTTTTTTTCTTTCATTTATCGCTCTGAAAAATGTACCAATCTGCAGGACTTATGGCACCCCCTTAAAGGAACATTCCTATAATTCTGATTGAAAAGCTTCACTAAGGTCGCTTTTTTTTTAGGTGGGCCCACGTAAGGGTTATATGTTCTGAGAGAACCAGACTAGATAGCGACAAACGGTTTTTTGCATCTGAATCTTAACCGAATTTGTAGTGGTGAAAATTTTTCTTGACATCGTAGGTTGATCACGTGACATTATATGATTATGGTCCGTCATCAAAAATACACAAAATGTGGAAATTTCATGAAATTCGTGGGAAATATGCAGAAATTCGATTTTAGACACATCGGAAGGTGTTCAAAAATACTCTGGATAAATTTTTAGTACCAATAAATAAAACTTTGAATATGTAGCAAATCCCGATATTACCAGTTTTTGTCCGACAACCGGTAAACCGGTCATGGCCGGAAAAAAAGAAAAATTTTCACCACTATAAATTTGGTGAAGATTCGGATGCAAAAAACCGTTTGTCGCTATCTAGTCTGGTTCTCTCAGAACAGATACCCCTTAAGTGGGCCCACCTAAAANAATTTATATTAATATTAATTTGATATCAAAAACTCCAATTTAAATCAAAATGATAGAAATTTTAATACAGCATAACTTAACCACCAGATGGCGAAAAAAACAGATGCGTGACCCTAAGTATGTCAGATTTTAGCTAACGAGAAAAGTTCGAGACAGCACCTGGGCCAGGGTATACGGTATGCATGATGATTTACTCGTTCAATTATCTTGAGATAATTTTGTTGTATATCAGTTCTTATTGCCTTGCTAGCTAAAATCTGGCATACTGTGATACAGTAACTGTATCGTTTCATTTATTAAGAAAATAAGTTTTGATAAAATTAAAACTATAACTCCTGTGAGCACAGAAAAAAAAGTTCCGCCTAGGCATCAGAACCTATATCCCTTATTCACACTTTTGTAAATATCCCGGCCCTGATTAGGAAACGTAGTGNGTTTTTAAGTAGGAGGGCCGGGATATTTACAAAAATGTGAACAGGGGATATAGGCTCTACTTTCGATGCTGATTACAGAAAGCCCAAGGTAGTTGGAGTTTCAATTCTTCTAGCATAAGAAATATGAAAGGTTATATTTTTGCATCCGACATTTTAAATTCTAGAATTTTGATTTTTAGTCCTAGAAAATTCAGTGACAAAAGCAAGGTATAGAATATCACGTGATAAAAGCTCACAGTGGTTCACAAATTTTTTTCGAAAGCGATGCACAAGGATCTGACCTACGTCATCGTTTGGTTCGATTTGGTCTATATATGATCAATCAAAAGTTATTTTCAAATATGTCCAAAATTTTGATGAAAAAATCACGATTTTTCATTAAAAAATGTTTATTTTTCCCTATAAAAGCAGATAATTGCACTTCTGATATTGTTTCCAGGTAGACATAGTAATAAAGTAACTCTGTGGACAATTTTTAATTGCTAAAATTAATTTTTAAAATAATTAAAAAATTTTCGGGGAATACTTAAATTGAAAATTTTGAATTTTCACTTCCGAAAAAAAATATCTGTTCCTGTATACCAATTAACTCTTGTTTTAAATGTCAAGCATGCACGAAACAATTTCCTAAAAACTGGCTGATTTCAAATTTTGATTGACTTATAAGGTCGCATTAGTTTTTTTAGAAGTAAAATATTGGAAAAAAATCTCAAAAAATCAACCCCCGTAATATTTAAACAAAATTTCCAAAAAAAATGGAGTTATTTTTTTGGGATCGCCGCAAAATTCTTTATAATGTACTTGGACGAGACAATTCTACGAAGTTTTTTTGCACTTTTTAGATGATTTTAAGTATTCCTGAGCCTATATAGGCTCTGTGCTCACATGGGTTAAACAACATAAAAAGAACAAATAATTGAAGTCAAAATATGACCAAAGAAAGTTTTCAACCGCCAAAAACACTGGTTATCCGGGTATGTTGGATTATTGAGTTACAGGGGGGTGCGGCGTATAGTTAGAAAGTTTGTCGCCAAAAACCCTAACTATACGCGTAATTTCTAACTAACGCGTAATTCTAACTATTACGCGTACTTCTAAACTAATCGCGTACTTTGGAAATTTGGGACAATATCTTCTAGAGTTTAAAATTGCCTTGTAAATATGGTCAGAGTAGAATTTTTAGTGATTTTAAAGTTAATTTTTGGTTACAAATCTTCTAGATGTAATAAATTTATTTTTATTGAAAAAAATAAAAATAAAAGTTAATTTTAAAATAAACCTATTTGAATTCGAAATAAGATTTTATCCGGAAAATCGTTTAAAATTGTCAAGGAACAGATGAAAATTAAGAAAAAAATATGCTAAGAGTAAATTCACTCTCAGAAAACCAGAAAAACAACTAATTTTGATCTGAATAACTATTTGCCCATTTTCAGCTAGCCGACATGTCTGGCGAGACTTGAAAACATTGTTTTTGTAAACTCCTTGAGAAATACGACACTTCATTGGTCAATCTGGAACATTGTTTTAAAAAAGTGTATTTTTCATTTGTCGCGCCGACCGGGAATCTTGGTCTTGAAAATCTGGTTTAAAACGCCTATCTTTTGCCTGAGGAAGTTTTGAACAAAATCCCTATCTTTTTGCGTATAACTACCGGTATACGCCGCGACGCCAGGAACGAAATAAATTTATTTTTCAAATGCGTAGGTATTTTGCGGAGGCTTACGTAGGTTTTGCGTGTAATCTAACTATACGCGTATAACTATACGCCGCAGTAAAGAGCATACAACCACCAAATTCAATTTATTTGATTTGCGTCAATACAATTTTCACGCCAAAATCGAGATGTAAACATTTTCTCAAAAACGAATTTAGCAAATAAAAAATATATTTCTACATGGAATGAATAAATGAATTTAGATCAAAAATGATGATCAAACATACCAAAATTTTTTTATAATATCATCAACATCTTTTATATATTAATTACGGGGTCCTCTGGTCATTTTTGCCACTTTTTAAGCCAACGTTTTTATATAATTCGGCTTTTGAAACCGACTCATCCGATTGAGTTCTTAGATGGCTTAAACTGAGCAGGAATGGTCGGAATCGGATCACTGTTTCCAATTTTTTCAACAAAAACTGATAATTAAACAATGTCAGTAATCTCAGAAAAACAAAATACTCCGATTCGGACCAATTTTTGTATTTTATTATTCACTAGATATTTGTGCTCAGTTTGAGTTATCTAAGAAGTTTATCGGATAAGTCGTTTTTAAAAGCCGAATTATATAAAAAAATTTGCCAAAAAAGTGGCAAAAAATAATAATATATATTTAATTTCGCGAACACGTAGGTGCTTCCCAAATTTAAACGTTTTGATTCGCGGATAGTAAATTGTGCTACAATCTGGAACGGAAGCAAAAATGTATATACACCCTGTATATAAGTTATTAGAAATTCAAATTTTCACAAATTTGAAAATTAAATTTATAAATGAAAATTTTTCAATGTAGCAAAATTAAAAAAAAAATCACGAATGTTGGTCAAATCAGTAAACATTATTTCATAAAAATGATAAAAATCTGAAAATGTAATTCCCTGCCTTTATTCGCCACATTGAGATATTATCACGAAGACCATAATTTCCACTCCATTCATTCAGCACCGAACTTAAAATTCCGTTCCAGGGTAGTTTTGAAAACATATATGATACTTTAGACATTTCTACAATATTCTCAAATAAATCTTCGTATCTGAGCACCCTTATCTTTCTTCGGAGTTCTTCACTATCATATAAAAGATTGATATTTCGAAGGGTTAAATCGCAATAATTTTTTACTGAATCGAACACTTTTTCGGCATCTTTTAGGCCATCAAGTTCGATATAATCATGTGACAGACTTCGAGGATCGCGAACAAGGTAAATAATTTTTCCAGAATTCATTGCAAGCTTTCCAAAGTCTTAACACAAAATTGAATATTTTTTATCTATTTGTTCAATATATTTGTACCAAAATGCTTCTCAGTACTATTATAATAATGTGATGTGTAGGTGAGATGAGAAGACAGTCGAGATTTCCCTTCAAAAAACCTTCTCGAAGGTTCGATTTTGGTTACAAGGATCCACAAAATATTATTAGGGTAGTATTAAATCGGGTGCCCACACTGTTTACATTTGGCTTTTGGAACGATTCATCCGATTGCGCTCTTAGATAGCTCAAAATGACCACATATATTTATAAATAAATCTTGATCAATTGGTCCAAAGCGGACCATTTTTCCTTTTTTTCAAAAACATTAGGTATCTATTATATGTTTTTGGAAGAAAATTTGAAAATGATTGATTCGGACCACTTTGTTTTCGATGTTTTTCTGAATGCGTGAGGTCATTTTGAGCAATCTCAATTTGAGATTCTCAAACTCAATCGTATGAGTCGTTTCCAAAAGCCAAAATGTAAATGATGTGTACACCCTACTAACTACTGAGGGGAAATTTGGTTGGGAAAAAATATATATTTATTTCAAAAATTACCTAAATTTTGTGTGGACTGAATAACTAGGAGGTTCGTAGCACAACTGTCGTGTAGCTTTGGACCATCCATCGGCCCACAGTCTTTTTTGCAATCAAATTTCATCAAGTCTGGCAATGTTGAGTTTTTCTGGCAAAATGGAGGCTAAAATGAGCATAATAAAATCAGTTTTCACATTTTTTTCTTTACCTTACATAATCTGAAAATTTTTTCTCTATTTGGAAAATTAAAAACTTGTTTAATTCCAGTTTCAGATGAATAAAATTTACAGTTTCGAAGTCTCTTCAGATCTTCAGAAGTAGCCATCGAATCTTGAAATGGTTCTTTCATGTAAAATACGCCAGAATCATAATTGAAAAATTCTCCAAGAGCTTCGGAACCACTATGTGGTGCTATAATAAGATTTAGGTTAACGAGAAAATTTTACCACAATTGATAGAAGCAAATAATTTACAACTAGTTACGACACTGACCTCTTCCGGTACCGGAAATGATATTTCAATGTATCAAAAATGCGGAACCATCGGTTTTTTTGTGATGGTATTATGAATCATAATTTATGATCCAACGCAAAGTGGTGCTAGAGGCGAATTTAAATCAAGCGTTAATATCACTTTCGGTTTTCATTCGAAATATAAATTCGCCTCTAGCGCCAGTTTGCGGTCACTCAAAATTAAGAAATAACCGGCATTTGTCACCGGCATTTTAACTCACATGAGAAAACGAATAAAGATTTGTTAAATAATGCCATAACTTTTTGCTGGAAGAGCCGTGGAGTATTTAACCATACCTGAAATTATTAACAACAAATCGTCTCTAGTCTCTTTTTTAATTGCTTCTAAATCTTCATTTGTTGTATTAAATAGAGAGTTTTGAACCATCACTTTCGTTTTGGATTGCTCCAAAATTTTTTGAAAAATATCTCTATGAAATTTCACGAAAAAAATTATAAGTATTACATTAATAAGCACAAAAATACAGATGCCGTCTCGTGTTGTGACATCTCTCTTGGCTCTTTGGCAATTTCTCATGAAATTTAAAAAAATTATTTAATATTTTATTCAAATTTATTATATTTGTCAAATTTGAGAACATTTCGTTGAATTATCATTAGTTACGCTTGCTGCATAAAATTTGGAACTTCATGCTATCCATGTTAACATTTTTAAATTCAGCTAGAAATCTAGGTTGGAGACGAAAAAATATATAACGAGAATGTGAAAATAAAATAAATTTTCAATTATTATTTAAGGTCTTAAATGTATGACATAAATACCAAAATGAAATCATAGTTTGTATAAATAGAAAAATTACAAAATGATAATTAAAGCTTCAAAAATGAATCCAGCGAGTAAAGTGTCAAACAAAATGTACAATTCTGTACAAATGATAAAAAATACTAAAACGTTAAATTACCATGAAAAATTATCTACAAGATGTGCAATCGGAATTTTTTTCGAAATTCCTTATTTTAAAGCGTCTTTCAAGTTACTCCAGTTAACCGAAATGAAAGCAAACAAAAAAAATTAAAGCAATTATTTTTCTGACAATAACGTTATAATTGCCCTTTTATAAATTATTCTCTATAAAATAAGTTAAATATTTGGTGGAAACTTTCAATTTTTGTAACAAAAATGATGATTTTTATTTCACTGATATATTCAGGATGGACGCAATCGAGTAAGTTGAGAAATCAAAAGTTTTGAGATTATTTCGAAAGGAACACCAGATGATAGATGGAACTTTTGGCCTAAATTGCTGAAAACAAGAGTTTATCCATAAGAAAACTTCAAGGGGGTTCGATATGCCAATTTGCTCGCACAAAAAAGTTTCTTTGTTTGCTAAATTAAACAAACAAAATATTATTTCTGGCTAAAGTCTATTTTTGGAGTTTTATACAAAAATCGCGTATTACAAAAATCTTATTAAAAATGAAACAAAAATAGCAAAAATGAATTCTCTGTGAAAAACTGACCAGGAAAAAAATGTGTTAACACAGCGATTACAATACTTGGCATATACAAGCCCCTTAATATTAATACAGCGGGGTGCGGCGTATAGTTATACGCCGTCTAGTTGGAACCCGAGATAAAACCTACGTAAGCCTCCGCAAAAACCTACGCTTTTGAAAAATAAATATTATTCGTTCCTGGCGTGCGGCGTATAGTTATAGAAAAAGATAGGGCTTTTTTTCAAACGTTCCTAGGCAAAGATAGGCGTTTTTTAGCCAGAAAAATAGAAATATCAAATTTTTTTATAAATCAAAAACGACCATACAAATTTTTGTAGTTCCGACTTTTTTAATTTGATTATTAAGTACAATTTTTATCTTTAATAATCTGCACATAATTTTTCATCCTTGAAATAAGTTATTTTCAAATGAAATGCTGTTTTTTATACCTGTCAAAATTAAAGCAATCCCCCGGAAGAAAGTTCCCAATTTTTCGTTAATTATTTGATTTCCTCTTCAATTTTCAATTCTGGGACAATAATAGATGATCCAACATTGCGTCTCATCCCATATCCAAAATTTTTCATAAATGCGCGAAACCAAGTTTTGGAAAGTTTTAATGCTTGAATAACGGTGGATTCTGCATATTTTTATCGTTTTTAACTCTGCAATCACAATTTGGGAAGTTTCATGAGTAATGTCAGCTCTTATGTAAAAATCATCTAATTTTTTTTCCACAATCTTTCATGAATTGGATTTCAATCTCTGACCGAACGCGACTTCAGTTTTTATTCGTAATAAGTCCTCAAAAGAGGGCAACGCCAAAAAATTTTGAGATCCAAATTCAGATAAAATTTCTGAAGTTAAAATTTTTCTGCGACAAAAAACACTTCTTCCCCAAATCAAGATAGTGCCTAAAAGGCCCAGCAAATGCCGTGATAAAAATAGATGAGTCGTTTCGTAAGTCGAAATGTAAACGGTTCGTAGTTCACATTGTGAACACGCTACTTATTACTGTAGGCTCTAGGGCTTAAAATTATTAAAGAAACTGTATTATTTGTAGATTTTTGTCAAGACGTTTGAGTAACTGTCAGGACGTTTTAGAAAGGTAGCTAGTAAATTATATAGTAATTAATCTGAAGAATTTATTTCGGCGTTATTACCTTCCTTAGAAGCAATAATTTTTTTTTCATTTTTAATTATTCTTGCAAGCGTCGTGATTGATATAATCCGCTGAGTTTCAAGAAAAAATGCTGTGATGATATCCACCAAGGTAGCTTCAGGATTTTTCGTAGAGTTTCTTTGCGGACTTCAAGAGCCTTTAATTTCTCTTCGACTGAATAATGATAGTTTTTAGCAGTGTTCTTATTTTTTCTTTGAAACCTTCTTTGAATTCATGTTTTTTTTTAAATTAACTTTATTCATTTTTTTGATGAAATCAAAGTACACTACGTAGAAATTCTAGTCTAGAATATATGTAAAATTATCCTAAATCACTAAAATTCTTTCTTTGACCATATTTTAACGCAATTTTTAACTCTAGATATTGTACAAATTGACCAATCAGAGCACATTTCCCAAGAAGTACGCGTATAGTTAGAAAGTACGCGTATAGTCCGTAATTACGCGTATAGTCCGGGGTTTTGGGCGACGAACTTTCTAACTATACGCCGCACCCCGCTGTAGATTGACTTCGTACAGTTTTACAAATAAAATTTAAAAACAATAACTTATAAGTGAACTTTGAAGTAGTCAGGGACTGTTTTATTAATAAATATTATGATAAAATATATATAAATATTATAATATTTAAGGTGACAAAAAATGTCAAAATGACTTTACACTTTCAACATCTGATGACCAGTACTGTTTAAGACAATTTGACAATAGCATGTCTTGGGATGATTCCCGTGCTGCATGTCAAGCAATAAGCGCTGATTTAATAACAGTTAAGTTGTGCAATTACATTTAACTTAAATATTACGTAAATATATACTTAAATATTTGAAAATGTATTTTCTAGTAACCATACTACAGTAAATTGTTGTTTATAGAAAAGATCGGCTGAAACTGGACGATATTTAGTCAAAAATTGCATTATTTTTAACCATTGGAGGCACAGAGCCTTTTGAAAGGCTCAAGCCACTTTAAATCATCAAAAAATGGTCAAAAAAAGTTCGCAGACACTATTATTTGAAATGCATTATAAAATTCGGTGATTTAAATCGAAGAATATAACTTAATTATTTTTTGATTATAGGTTAAAAACGTTATGGCGAGTTGATTGAAAAACAATTTTTCGCCTAAATCTCACTTCTGATCAGGCTTCCAAAAAAGCCCTTTGGCGATTTTTTATCCCTATCCCCAAATTTTGGAAGCCTGCTTCTGATAAAATAATTTTGGACTTGAAAATGGAATAAAAAGTGAAATGAGCCAGTTTTTAAGAAAATTTTTTGAGTCTATTTTGAAAAAATTTACATTCTACATGTACAATGTAGAGAAGTGAAATTTCAAAAAATCTTATTTCGATTATCGGAATGGGAAGAATACATGTATGCTTCTAAAAAAATACTTAATTGGTTGAAATGATGCCAAGTTTGTTGCTATTAAAACTTCAAAAAATTCTCCTTCAAATTCTGCCCAAGCCATTTACTTTCATTCCTAAGTGAATTTTTGTATTAAAACACGATTTTTCTCCCGGGTATGACCCTAACCATACCCCTTTAGGAGGAAGGTTGTTATTTTTTTTTGTTGATCTAGTACATCCGTATTACTTAACATACATAATGTACTAAAGTATAATGTAACTAGACCAAACTAGAAAATAACAACCTTCCTCCTAAAGGTATATATAAACCTTAATATAATAAAATATTTGGTTATCTGTATTTACTGAGTTATTTCTGTATTTCTGATCGTCAAAATAAAAACGTATACATAATAAAAATCATTAAATGATTTGATTTAATCAAGGAAACTAACAATTTTTTCCTAAAAACCGTGATTTTTTCATGTATATATTTTGAACATACTTAAAAATATATTTTGATTCCCAACAGATATACTCAATCAGACAACAGTAAAGCCCGTGGAACTTTCTTTATCCTTCCAAGAGTTAAAGTAAAAGGGAACAAAAATCGACCATCAAAAAGATATTTTGTATAGAAATTAGACCTCTATTTCAGATAGCCTTCTGACTCAGAACCATCAAGAAGTTCTGAGATAGGTTATCTTGTTTTGATGGTTTATTTATGCAGAAACAGAATTTAAGTTACTGACAAATTGTCAGTATTATACTTTGAACAACTTATTGACAGTGAAAACGAATGCTAGACAACTCGAACTTGAAACATACGCCGGAAATAAAATTTGGATTGGGTTGTTCAGATTTGACGAATACAATTCATCCTCAGATAATTCTAATTTCAGGTAAATTATATATAAAAGGTCTGGCGTAAAAACGTAGAACTCGTAGCAACTTCAAACGTTGGATTCCAGAAGATATTTCTTTGAAATTTCTAAAAAATGTCGTTAAAAGTTTTTGCTATGACTGCACCGGTTGGTATACCGGTCCAAAAACTCAGTTTTCCAATTTACAAAACAGCTTCATCTAGCTCGTGGATATCAAAATTTTTTCTTTTTTTTGTAAATTAACTTAAATTTCTTAGCTTCAAGAGATTAGCTTCAAGAGATTCAAGAGAACTTATAACATAAATAGGTGTTTTAGCACATGGTCGCTCAAAACGATGCATCTAGTTCACCGAAATAAGATTTTTCTCTTAACAACAGCACTTTTTAAAGTGTATAAATACAAGACCTGCGAGCGGCGGTTGAAAGAATATCTCTTATAGTTTTGCTTTTATACGCAGTCAAAGTCTGCTGACCTTCAAACACCGACACTTTTTTCTCTCAAAATTCCAATTTTTATTATTTTGTATAATTAAACCGATTACAAGAAATTGTATGCAATTAAAATCAGCTTTCTATCACTAATGGATCAAAAAATATGGTATCCTTCTTGTTTGACAACAAAAATTAGAGTCATCGGGTTATTACTTCAAAAGATACGGTGAGGTTAACTTGGAAAAATAAAGAAATTTGGAAATTTTTTATATCGAAATTTTTTTTTTATATTTTTGAAAGCAAACCAGCCACAAAATGAAAATGCAGCTAAAATTAGCTTTCTATCACTTCTTACCCCCTTAAAGCTGTAACCGACTGTTCCACTATATTTTCAACATCTGTCGTTAGATGAGGAAGAGTCGAAAAATTTCGAAATTTCAGTATATTTGAGATAATTGTCAAAATTTTTTCAAAAAAAGTAACAGAAAGTTTTTTGTATGACGGCGATTTTCGGCTTTTTCACATCAATTTCATTAAGCGGGAGATATCAGAATTTTTTTATTTTTGTACGCCTACTTATAATGAGTTTTTCAGGAAAAATATGGCATGGGAAATTCATTTTTCGGTCTATTTGCTCCAAATTGAAAGAAATTACACGTTAAATTTGCTGATTTCGGTATATTAAGCCGTCCAGTCCATTTCATTTCGAGCACTGTAATCAAAAAAATTTGAGAAAAAACATTTTTTTGAAGTTGATAGCGAAGAAAAAATATGGCGTTTTTATTTCTTCGTTTTTATATGTGATTTAGTTTTTGATCACCACACGTTCAAAGGTTCAGGTACCTCAAAATTTTCACCACCAAAATAAATTTTTTCGAGATTTTTTAATTTTTTATTGGCCGCAAGATTAATTTGAAGGCTAACTGGTGCATGTTAAATTAAAGTCATCGATCGAGGCGTTCAAAATATACAGCATACATATTTAAGGACATACTTTGGAAAATCCGATTGATAAATCAAAATATTCGATTGATTTTGACTAAATTTTTTGAAAAATGAAATGCTTATTTTTTCATCAGTGAGTTTAACAATTCTGGTTCAATTCATAGCAACTTTGAAATAACCACAACGATTAACCCGTGTACTCAGACAGTTCCGATTGGCACTAAGTGATCATTTATCGCGCCTGTTCTTATACCATACTCATCTTGAGAACATCGCCCTGCGCGCGTTTATGTTATCGACGCGAGACGGAACCCATGGGATTCAATAGCGTTAATAATATCACGTGATAAATTTGAGTGTGGTTCCCAATATCAGTACAGTAAGTGAGGGCAATGGGCAATACTGGCAATGGGCAACAGTCAGGGCAATGGCCCATTGCCAATGGGCAACACTTTTCAGTCAAATTGATGCTAAAATAGGCTGGAATTGGGCTAAAATGATGGCAATGGGCAACAGTGAGCAATTGGCCAAAAGCTCATGTGTTGTCCATTGCCCTCACCTACTGTATTGTAGTAATCTACACAAGAATTCAATGGAATTTCTATTATTTACGTTTTTCACAATTCGTTATCTTTTGGGTTGAGAATAATTTTTCTAATTTCTCTTGTTGGTGAATTAAAGTGATTTGTTTTCGTCGCAATCGTAAAACTAAAAAAAATACAATTATTTTTTTAACTTAAAATTTCTTTTTCCGAAATCTTTGAGACTTTTCGAAGTAGAGAATTATAATATTATTAGGTACTCGCAAAACTTATATATGGATTACCGGACCTCAGAGTACAAATCCTAAATATTTGAAAAATGCGAAATCTGAGCATTTGATTGGTTGATCGTTTCTCAACCTGACCAATAAAATCGGCCTATTCCGCAATCAAGAGTTTTGATTGGGTGCTAATATCTTGCGTTGTTTGTATCATTCAAATATTTAGGATTTGTACTCTGCGGTCCGGTAATACATATAATATTATTGCTATTTAAAAGTGATAAAAATATTTGATAGTCCGATCAAAATATATTTTGAAATACAGTAAGTTAAATTATAACTTTGTGCCACAATGGCATGTAAAAAAAATTAAATATTATTTCAAAAAATTAACAAGTGCGGATTGGCTGAAGTGTTTTTTAGAAATGCTGAGAACACAAGTTCAGACATGATATTTTTAAAAACTTTCCAATAAAATTTTAATGATTAAATTTTAGATGGGTAGATGGATATATTCCAATCTTCACACAATGGCATCAAAATGAACCTAATGATTCTGGAGCAAGTGAAAATTGTGCGGTGTATGCTGCATCCGGAACCGGTGGTGGTTGGAAGGATAAAAAGTGTTCTAGTACGAGAAATCACAGATATATATGTGAAATGCTTGCTGACACAACAAGCAAAAACACCACAACAGCAACAATCACAACAACTGCAAACACACCGACCGGAAACACAACTTTTGCAAGCACGACTACGACTACCAAAATCCCAACAAGTGAAAATACAACTAAAACAACCACTACTAATACAAACACAACTACCGACCTCTCTTAAAACTAACAACTACGCAAAAAACCACAAGGTTCAAACACGACTGAAACAACTGCTAATACAATAACAACTTCAAGCACAATTATAGCAGCAGGGATCGGCGTCTAAAAAATCAAAACTGAATCGTTTCGTATCTACAGTAGGATGGGTGAACCCAGGGTAGGCAATGAAGGATTGTGTACATGGTCTAAAAATTTTAATATAATTTTCGATTTTTTACCGAAAATCACGATTTTTGGTCATTCTTAGTCATTTTTGGAAAAAATTGTAAGAAGGTTTTTTCTCCCAAATTCACTTATCTATCGANCCCATAGGTCGTTTGGGTCATTTGGAGACCTTCAAAATCCTCCTTTCTCAGGTTTGCCCATCCTAATCTACAGGGGGTAAAATTAAAAATTACTCGCATCGTATAAATTAGGGGTCACAAACTGGATCGTATAATTTAAAGAGGAGAGTAACATCAAACTGGTTTGTATCGTAGCCAGAGGGGAAAAACTGGATATTATCTACAATAAAGTCAGTATCTTCTGGTAAATTGTATTACTTTCGAAGTTATGAGTCATCTTGAGAAAAAAGGGCAAAAGTTGACCAATTACCGCGCGATATTTCTTATCATGAAATAAAATCTTTTTTGAAAATCAAATTAAATAAGTGAAAAACGTGCGAAAAAAATAAGATTTGATTGCTAATGGCCGATTATAGTGCGAAAAATAAAAAAAAATAACGAAAATTGAATTGAGTCAAAAAGGTATGATTATTTAACTTCATAAAAAGACTAAAAAAAAAACAGAGACGGTTAAAAGCCAGTGCACCTCAACTGCATTGTAAGTAAAGGAGAAATGAGATCATATCGTATCGCGAAAAACCTATACGATACGATCCGCAAATTTCCATACAATCCAATTATACCGATCCCTTCGCAGAAGGCTTTGCAATAGATCCAAATGCTGCTGACTGTGTCGGTGAAACAAATGTTAAAGACTTGATAAATGTTGAATGTTCAGGAAATGGTTTCACTATAAGTGTCGTCAAAAAATGTTGGAGCACCGAATTTTATTTTATTGATTTTGCAACAACTAGCTTTATCGATGGAAATCCTAAAAATGACGCCTAGGGTAGCCAAAGTGATTTGTTTTTTTCTATGACCTGTTTCAATTATCAGGCTTATGTGTCAATTTTTTGGGAAAAATATTTACAGTATGTGTTTTTTTGAGGGGGAACAGAGTATCAAGTGACCGGGAGAATTGTCTATATTTTAGGGAGAATTCTCCCGAATTGTTTACTTTTTGTTCCCGCGAAAAAAAAACACATACTGTATTTAAATTTCGAACTTTTGACGGCCAAAATATACGGTTAATTCGATTTAATAATTTATTTCGAATATTTTCGAAATATTTCGAATTCATAAATCGGATGGATGATTTTTCGTTATTTTTTTATGATATGCTTATCAATGTACCTTCCAAACATAATTTGTATGGGAAATCTTAACTATTATTATGCGTTTATTTGCAATCTCAGGGTACAGATTGGCTACAATTCGATACTGTTCGTACAGGTTTTTAAGCATAGTTTTACAGTATTATCGGTATTTCACAATATTAAATATGTACAGTTTTTGTTTTTTACAGATTATGATTTTTAAGGTATTTACAGTTTTAAATAATGAATATTGACACAATCTTTATATTATTAAAGACTTAACACCGAGTTTTACTTTAAGTGTTAATTCAAAGCTTTTATAATCATAATTCCAACCGTACTTAGGCCCTATTAATTAGTATTCCTTTATTCTATACTTTGGCGTAATACATATTTCAATTCGTCATAAATAGTCATAAAAAATACTTCTTACGCCATATATTTTCCCTATTGGATAATATTTGAACTGACTCATAACACCAATATTACCAAGCAATAAAACAATGATTCAAAACCTTCCAGAGAAGTATATCCATCTGAGAGAAATCCCCAAAAATTCGAAAAAAATGAGAGGCATTTTAGATTGGTCTAATCTTATTCTGTTTTTAAAGAGAAAAAAATGCTGAATTTCTATCTCCCGCGTTTTTGATAGATCAATTTTTATTTTTCCAAAAAAACCTTTCATATTTTGCTATTTTTTAACATCATATTCCTATAAAAACTTTTAAGTCTCAGATATGAGCAAAATTGATCGTCATGACATGCAACAAACAATTATGCATCGGTCTTACGGGAAACTGATATTGTGCTATGCCGATGGCCATAGATCCGTTGTATACGATTCTGACGAAATAAAATGGTTACTTTCCGAATGTGATGCATTGGTTAGTTATATTTTTATAATACAAACAAAATACCACTATCTTAATAATTTAAATAATTTTTCTAGTTTTTAATTTGAATTTGCAAGTTTTAATTTTTATTATTTCTTTACTAGTTTTATTTGTTTGTTTATAATATCAATAAATATACATAAAACCATAAAATGTTTATTTCATATTTATTAATTTCAGGATCGGCCCGCTGCAACTCTAAAGTTCGCCAATCAACACGCTGTTGAAGCTGTTGTGAATATGGTTTTTTGTTATGATCCCTACCCCTCCAGTTTTCAAGGTCATAGAAGACTGCTTTTGCGTTATATCAACTCCGGTCTTGCTCGTTTTGCACGGATCTGTCAATATCATCCTGGGGTTAGGGATCGTATCGACGACTCATGGGAACTAGGCTATCCTCCTTATTATCCTGAGACTTTATTTCGATGTGAGTTTATACTTTCACTATTAAAGTCCCACCTACGAGTTGTCAAGATGGATCTAATCGGGAGCGTGCTTTCCGTACCCGAATTGGCCAATCGAATTTTTTTGTCCTCCCTATACTTTGTTAAGGTGGGTACGGAAAGCACGCCCGTGCTTTCCGTACCCAAATTGGTCTACATTTTTTTTAATCAGACCAATTTTGGGTACGGAAAGCACGCCCGTGCTTTCCGTACCCAAATTGCGTCTGAAATGAAAAATAATGTCGTGAAAACGCAGCGTCATGATTATGGTAATTACAGGGTGGTGAGGAATTCCACCACTGGCGCTTGAGTACAGTCATAGGGCATAACTCTGGCCCATACGAAGGGTCAGTACCGCGGGAGACTTATCTGCGAAAGCTTGTTTTTCGTGCACTAATTGGTGACCGAGTTGGAGGCTCCAAAAATTGTTTTCATGGCGGAATCATTCTTCCTGAGAAAAGTTTCACCCCCATAAACTCAAGGAATCCGGGCTAAGGTGTAGTTTGCGATGAGTCTCCGGTACGACTCTACTTATGCCGGCACTAAGTATGCTATTACTGTGCTTCAGTGCAGTCGGGGTTGAAATTTCCTAAAACCAACCCCTAATGAACCAATAACCATGACGATGGTTTTTCACAACATATTGTTTTTTCAGACCAGGTACAAAAGCAGGCTGTTTCGCCAATGGTGAATAAAATATCGATTGGGTACAGAAGCACGGCGTGCTAGCGGACGCCAAATGGGTACACCTAGACACCGAACCTGTATTTGATAATACCGAAACCTTGAAAATTACATTTGGCAACTTTTGCTACAATATCATACACAATGACCTAATATACCAAAAATGCACTTTAACCCCAATCTTAAATAGAAATTACCAGAATCTTAAGTTTTAACTTAATTGTAGCATAAATAACACAGCCTTTTGCTCTTCCCGAGACTTAATTGTATAATGGAGCAAAGCACTGTAAGAATTGTCTCGTTAAAATAAATCATAAAAAATTGCGGGATTCCCAAAAAAATAGTTTATCTTTTTTTTGGCAAATGTTTCTTCAAATATTACGGGGGATGATTTTGAGATTTTTTCTAAACTTTGACTCTAAAAAAAAACAGAATGGACCATATAAGTCAGATCAAACAATTTGAAAAGAGCTCCAGTTTTTTTATGATAAGTGGTTTGTTCCATAGTTGACACTCAAACAAAGGATAATGGTATAACAGGAACAGATCATTTTTTTTCCAAGAAGTGCATATTCAAATTTCAATTTTTAAGTATTTCACGAAAAATATCTTAAATCTATTAAAAAATTCATTCAAAGCAATTAAAATATTTTCCACAGAGCACTTGATTAAATATTATGACCGCAAAAATAATATCAGAAGTGTACTAATCTGCTTTTATAGGGGAAAATAACCATTTTTATAGAAAATCTGTGATTTTTTTCATCAATAATTTTAAAACGGCTATTCTAAAAATAATTTTTGATTGATTATATATACATGTACCAAACAGTCAAAAAAACGCTGACGTAGGTCAGATACTTGTGCATCGAATTCCGATAGCAAAAATTTGTTGAACACAACGTGAGCTTGACACGTGATACGCTGTCACCTTGATATTATCAGTGAATTTTTCAGAACTAAAAATCTTGAAATTCTAGAATATCAAATGTAAGTGATGCCAAAAATACTAGTCGTTTGAACTTCCTTTTGCAAAGAAAATGACACTCCAACTTCTGGCTTTCTGTAATCCGCATATTGAAAAAAGCCTATATTCTAGCTCTGGTCCTTGGCCGGAATTTTTTTTTTCTGTGCTCACAGGGGTTAAGAAATATTTCCATAATTTGTATTGATGGGTTGAAATAATTTGAAATGTGATAAAGATTTAAATTTGGAAAAAAATAGTGGGGGTAGTTTGATGTATTTGAGGAGGGTACATACAATCTACTATGTACAGCGGAGTTATTTGGAAAAATATGCTGAAAAATATTCATCCGAGTTATTGAAGCGTTTTGAAATCACTTTGGCAGGCCTAATTTACGAATCTGACACAAGATCGGTGCCTGAATGTTCGACCAGCCAATTTACAAATACTTGTACATCTACAATTTATTTTTGAAGGATTGCAGATCATTTCTGCACCGAATAAAGAATTTTTTCTGATGATAAAAAAAGACACCTCGAGAATCTCACAGACTGACGTGGAATATTAATAGCTAATAAGTTTTATACTAATTTTGATGATAAAATTTCGGATAAGAACTTGGATATAAAATTTGTGGATTCAATCAAAAGACGAAATAAAATGTTTAATCCAGCCGGAGGATTGCGGCGAATAAATATCATAGGTTGGAATTGTCGTCAAAAAGTACACAAATCCATAAGCCCAAATGACTCAATTTGTCAATATAAAATAACTGGGACACCGACTCTGATTTGATAATACCGAAACCTTGAAATTACATTTGGCAACTTTTGATACCAATATCATACCACAAAGATCATCTAGTGTAGTTAACCCGTGTGAGCAAAAAAAGCACTGTAGAATTGTCTCGTTAAAATAAATCATAAAAAAATTTGCGGCGATTCCAAAAAAATAGTTTATTTTTTTTTGCAAATTTTCTTCAAATATTACGGGGGGTTGATTTTTGAGATTTTTTTCTAAACTTTTACTTCTAAAAAAAAACAAATGCGACCTATTAAGTCAATCAAAATTTGAAAATTGCCAGTTTTTAGGAAAGTGGTTTGTCCATAGTTGACACTCAAAACAAAGATTAATTGGTATACAGGAAAAGATATTTTTTTTCAGAAGTGATATTTCAAAATTTTCAATTTTAAGTATTTCACGAAAATATCTTAATTATTAAAAAATTCATTCAAGCAATTAAATATTTTCCACAGAGTCACTTGATTAATATATCGACCCAGAAATAATATCAGAAGTGTACTAATCTGCTTTTATAGGGGAAAATAACCATTTTTTATGAAAAATTGTGATTTTTTCATCAAAATTTTAAACCTATTTACAAATAATTTTTGATTGATTATATATAGACCAAATCAGAAAAAACGCTGACGTAGGTCAGATCCTTGTGCATCGATTCCGATAGCAAAATAATTTGTGAACACCACTGTGAGCTTGTATCACGTGATATGCTGTACCTTGATATTATCAGTGAATTTTCTAGAACTAAAAATCTAAATTCTAGAATATCAAATGTATGATGCAAAAATTTATCGTTTGAACTTCCTTTTGCAAAAAAAAATGAAACTNTCTAAGGTGTAGTTTGCGATGAGTCCTCCTGGTACTGACTCTACTTAGCGGCCTAAGTTATGCCTATTACTGTGCTTCCAGTGCAGTCGGGGTTGAAATTTCCTAACCACCCCTAATGACTTTCATAACCAATGACGATGGTTTTTCAACAACATATTCGTTTTTTCAGACCAAATTGGGTACGGAAACGCACGGCGTCTAGCGGACGCAAATGGGTACACCGTAGACACCGACTCTTATTGAAAATACCGAAAACCTTGAAATTACATTTGGCAACTTTTGACTACCAAATCATCACAAGTACACAAAATAGTAACCACAATAAATAGTACCACAAAAGATATCTATTTTAGCCCCAATCTAACAGTTTATTACGAAAATTATTTAAATCTCAAGAATCCTTAAAATTGAATTTAATAACTTAAACACTAATGTCAGCGATACATCTGACGAGCGGCTTGAATTTCTCATGACTCCGATCTTCTACCCGTAGATCTCTACAGTGTAGTTAACCCGTGTGAGCAAAAAAAGCACCTGTAAGAATTGTCTCTCTAAAATAAATCATAAAAAAATCTTGCGCGGATTCCAAAAAAATAGGTTTATTTTTTTGTGAAATGTTCTTCAAATAGTAGCGGGGATGATTTTTTGAGATTTTTTCTAAACTTTACTTCTAAAAAAAAACAATGCGACTATAAGTCAGATCAACAATTTGAAAATGAGCCCAGTTTTTTAGGAAAGTGGTTTTTGTCCATAGTTGAACTCAAAACAAAGATTAATGGTATACAGGACAGACATTTTTTTTCAAGAAGTGCATATTTCAAAAATTTTCAATTTAAGTATTCACGAAAATATCTTAAATTATAAAAAATTCATTACAAGCAATTAAAATATTTTCCACAGAGTCACATTGATATAATAGTTATGACCCAAAAATAATACAGAAGTGTACTAATCTGCTTTTTATAGGGGAAAAATAACCCATTTTTATGAGAAAATTGTGATTTTTTCATTCAATAATTTTAAAACCTATTTACAAATAATTTTTTGATGATTATATATAGACCAAATCAGAAAAAACGCTGACGTAGGTCAAACTTGTGCATCGATTCCGATAGCAAATAATTTGTGAACACACACACTGTGAGCTTGTATCACGTGATATGCTGTACCTTGATATTATCAGTGAATTTTCTAGAACTAAAAATCTAAATTCTAGAATATCAAATGTATGATGCAAAAATTTATCGTTTGAACTTCCTTTTGCAAAAAAAAATGAAACTCCAACTTCCTTGGGCTTTCTGTAATCCGCATTGAAAAAATGCCTATATTTAGGCTCTGGTGCCTTGGCGGAACTTTTTTTTCTGTGCTCACAGGGGTTAAGAAATAATTTCCATAATGATTGATATTTTGAGGAGGGTACATACAATCTACTATGTACATGGCGGAGTTTATTTGGAAAAATATGCGAAAAATCATTCATCCGAGTTATTGAAATGCGTTTTTGAAATCACTTTGGCCAGCCTAATTTACGATCTGACACAAGATCGGGTGCCTGAATGTCGACCACAATTTACAAATAACTTGTACATCTACAATTTTATTTTTGAGGATTGCAACATTTCTGCACCGAATAAAGAATTTTTTGATGATAAAAAAACACCTCGAGATCTCACAGATGACGTGGAATATAATACTTATACAGTTTATCTTAATTTTGATGATAAAATTTCGGAAGAACTTGGATATAAAAATTTGGATTCAATCAAACAGACGAAAATAAAATGTTTAATTCCAGCGGAGATTGCGAAAAAATCAATAGGTGGAATTGTGTCAAAAAGTAACACAAAATCCAATAACCCAAAGACTAAATTTGTCAATTATAAAATAACTGATTTGTTACAACTACAAGCTAGGTTGTCCGAGGTCAAAATGTGGTTCTCTTAGATTTTCTCGAAATTACACTCCAAATTGTTTTAGACTTTGGATTATTGTTTTTCTTTATTTGGTGGCCGAAAATCAAATTAACGCAGTTATGGTGTTTTAGCGCCAAAGTGTACCATTTCCCTAGTATTTTTTTCGTTCGAATCAAAGATTGTTAAATTTTGATGTTTTCTACGAAAAAATGGTCGCATAAAAGGTGAGGGTCTAACGCCGACATTTGAGCTTGAATGTTAAAAAAAAGGTTTTGTAAAAAAAATTCATTGAATTTTTTCTAAATAAATTTTCGCGCACAAATTTAAATTCTAATTGCGAAATTGAAATACTGCATTTTTCGTCCCAAACTGTTTCAAACTATTTCTCACTTCTGAAGATGAATATACTATTGATGTCTCAAAACCAATACAAAAAATACATTGAAAAGTTTGTCGGAATAAATTATTCTGATTCGTTTGAATCTATACCAATCAGAATCAGGTTCATACTTTTAAATTTTGAAAAATCAAAAATAATCGAAGTCCTTTTTTACTTGTTTTGGTTGTTTCGAGACATATTATATGGCTTTTTTTTTCAATTCATAAAGACTAAAAATATGATAAGCTTTTTTACTTAACGTATTTTACAGTTGTCCATTTTCTTAAAAAATGGTCATGGCGCATGTTTTTTATACCTAAGACACCCTACTACAAGTTTACAGAGGGGGTTATAATGTTGAACCAGAATGGCATAATAATCCTGTGAATCCTAACTATCCAGTTTTTCTAGGAGAACATATTGCATTAGTGGTAAGCAGCTTGGATGATACAAACTTTGATATTTTTGAGAGATTTTCTTTTGGGTTGAAATCATGTACGGCATCTCCAGATAATGCAGAAGAAACATATACAAGTACTCATAGTTTGGATTTTTTTGTCAATTTTTGTCCAAACTTTTCATGGGTGAACTCTCCGAATGGCCTGAATATACATTTCCGTCAATTTATGTTCGATGGCTTTGATTCAATTTATTATAATTGCGATGTGAGTATTTTAACATGTGAAAGAAAAGTATACACCGAATACTATAAAATGTCCTTTTTCCAACCTAAGTGGATCTTGAAAATGAGGGTTATCTCTATAGCGCGTGTTCGAATCCCACTAATGTTGTCTAAGTGACTGTCTTGGGTATGATAAAAGGCAAGGGTGCTTGATATTGGGAGCGCCAAAGTTGATTAGTGCGTAATCACTAAGGCAATCACTGACACAATCACTTAGGTGATCTAAAGACAACATTAGTGGGATTCGAACACGCGCTATAGAGATAACCTTCATTTTCAAGATCCACTTAGGTTGGAAAAAAGATGTAAAGAATGACACAAAGTACGTCATATTTTTTCTAAAACGTTAAATTCCAATTAGAAAAGACACGGACTAACTAGAAATGAGATCGAACCAAATCCTTTCAACGTGTGAGTCACAAGATACTATAACGCGAGCCAATCATGATGCGTATGATCTGGTCCCATCTGAAATAGACATTCTTAGCAAAAAAAATGACATACCGTACAGTTTTATCTTGTATTTTTGACATTGTACATTGGGATTTCATTTCAAGCAACCCTCAAAACTTAAAAAACTGCTATTTTTGCGAAACGAAACATTTGCAAATATTTTAATTTTATGTTGGCTATTTCAGAAAAACGATATTAATTAAAGGGACTCCGGGAGTTGAACTACCTCTATTCGTGTTTTCTTATTCAAAACGAAACTATAGCATATTTTTTTTTTATAATTTTAAAGAATTTTTTTTTGCTTTTCTCCACAATTTTCTAATCAATGTATTTTTATTTTTTATTCAAGATTGTTGTTTGTCCGAAAAGCCAATTGGAAAATAATTGTGCCAGCCCAGAAGCTTCAAATCCATTTTCTACATCACGAAAACGAAGAAATGTGGATAATTTAGGCATACAAAGCGCAAAAATTGCAATAAATATCGTGGAACCAAAATGTTCTGAGGATGAAGAGCTGGTGATCGAAAATAATATCAAACTCTGTTTCAAAATAAAACTTGTGGAAGAAGATTTTATAAGAAACAATCTTGACGAAATTGAGAGTCTTAAAATTGCCAAAAATTCTTTTCATTTAAAATTCAATCCATTATTCATTTACTTGTGCATTTTCTTGATATATTATATATAATATATATATAAGAAATATTAAATAATAATAAATTAAATAAAACATTTGTGAGCTTTTTCGTTCTTTTACGCGTCTTACTTTGTTTTATTAAAACGTTAATACAGGGGCTTTATATCGCCAGAAAAACCTACGAAATTTCAAGATTTTTGTCTAAAATCCCTCCAGTGCGCATATCGATATTGTGCGTTATTCTCAACTTGTTTTCGAGATTCTCGCCTATTTAGATGAAAGTAAAGTGAGAGAATCTCGAAAACAAGTTGAGAATAACGCACAAGTATTATCTTCGATATTGCTGCAAGTGCCAATATCATCGAAACCCCCACGCAATGTGAGGTTTTTATTACAAATTTCTTTGAATTCTTTTGAAATTTTGTTTGATTGCTTTTGATGGAGACTCCATAGTGGAGTACTTAACTCGTATACTCGATTTATGGCGACGCGTCGCCATACACCATTTAAGGGGGTGGGCGTCGTAATCTGGTACCTTTCAATCACGCCTCAGAACAATTCTAGGACAGTTGTGAAAAATNAGATAGTAGTAGTTTTTCCAAAATGCTTAAATCAATTTTTTGAAGAAAAATGAAGTTGTTCCTTAGAAGTTTAAGACTTTTTCTCATCACACAAGTCCAAAAACGAATCACGTGACTTCGAAATTAGAAAATAAGGTTTTGGTTCAAGTAAACAAATAGGTGATCAATTTAACGGCGCAAAATAACACCTAATCAAGAGTTTTGAAGAACATAAATATATTCTTAACAAAACGGTCACGTCGATCTATTTGTTCGAGAATAGGATTAATTTATGACCATATTCCAAACCTTATTATTGGATTATTTCGTCACGTGATTTTATCGGACTTTGGTGTAAGTGAAAAAAGTCTTAAAATAACGTTTGAATGTTGACCCTTGGAATTTTTGACGTAATTTGAGTCTTTTAAAATTACTGTCTATGTTTTTTTTTTCAAAAGTGCTCAAATCACGTGGTGAAGGACCCCTTAAAGAATCGCAACGAAATTTAAGACTTTTATTGCATTAGTATGGCCCGGTTTAAATGAACATTCTAGACATCATCACTGTTCAAAATAGCTGATTTCAGAAAGAAGCCGAGGCGAAAGAAAGGATGAGAAGGAATCAGAGAACATAATTATTCCATAAAAAATTTAAGACTATTATTTAACATGAAATCGATGAAAAACATGAATTTTTTTGCAGATTGCAAATAACCACAATGGCGACGGTTGATATTTAGAATTTGAAAATGTCAAATACCCTAATTTGTGTTATTTATGCACTGTTTGGAGAATCTTGAAAAAAATATTTGATATGAACTGCTTAAAATGCTTAATTCAAACGCTAACGCCACGAGAATGGCGCAAAGACACTACGGGTCCGGAGATTGTCGGCCACTACGGGGATGAGCGTCGTAAAATGCGACTTAAATGGTTGAAATGGTCACTACTTGCCGGAAATCCGGTCTAACGAGTATTATATTATTTGATTCTCAGTGAAATAAGTAAACTTGAATCTTTCCAGTTTTCCCGTGATAAGCGCTCAAAGAACTGCCTTCAGATAGGCTTTGGGGTGTGAGGCAGAAGTTCTCGTTCTGGGTGTGAGAGAATTAAGGGAAGATTAAAATATAAAGTTTGCAAGAATAAACATTTTGATGGAAGCTAATTTTTCGATTTTTGCCTCAGGGGCAGCAATCTGGTTTGAAATGTGCCGAGAAGAAGTGGTTTTCGACGTTTTTGATACAAGCGCTTTTTCTGTGGAAACCCAAAACGTCTGAAGTACTTATTTTTTGCAGAATTTTTTGAATCACCAAATAAAAACCTTTCATTGTAATTAGAAAAAAAATCTAAGAACTTTTTTTCCATTACACGAAAGCCAACAAAATGATCACGTGACCTATATTCAAGAAATAATGATGAATAATTCCAATGCTTAAACATTTTTAAAAAAAGAAGAAAGTTCTTTGAAAGTTTTTCATTACAACCTAAGTCCAAAAGTTTTTGGCAAAAACGATCACTGTACCTTCAAATTTAGAAATAAGGTTTTGGTTAAGTACACAAATAGTACTCAAATTACGTCGAAATAATTTGTGGGCTAATAACGCGTAATTTAAGAGTTTTGAACATAATGATCATTCTTAAAAAGGTCACGTGATCTCATTTTTTCAAGAGATAAGGATTTTATGACATATTGCAAAACCTTATTTTTGGATTATTTCGTCACGTGATGTTATTAAGACTTTGGTGTTAATGAGAAAAAAGTCTTAAAACGTTTGAAGTTATCAACAAATGTTTTTGATGTAATTGTGAGTACTTTTTCAGTTACCGTATATGGTGTATCGTATATCAAATTACTTCAATTTCAAAGTTCATCTTAAGAGACTTGTTAGTACCCTTAAAATAATCGGAAGGGTCGACTTTTCTCATGAAAATATAGCAACTATAGGTAGGGTTCATACCGGGAGCACTATCTGCCAAGCTAAATAGCGTCAGCAATAATTCCATAAACTTATAGGGTGAATCCTTCTCAAAAAAAACAGAATCCGACCATGAAAAAAATTTTGGGGCACCTGGTGGTCAGAAATTGAGCACGAAAATATACCTTTTTAGGCTTTGTTAATGCGGTCCTACTCAAATTGCCAATATAAAGTTTAAGAAGTCATTTTGCCCCGGGAACTCACCCTAAAATCAAAAAAAAAAATTTCAAAAAATTCTCCTTCAAATTCTGCCCAAGCCATTTACTTTCATTCCTAAGTGAATTTATTGTATTAAAACACGATTTTTCTCCCGGGTATGACCCTAACTATAGGTCATTATGTACTGAAAGGGCGCCAGAGAGCAAAAACCCCATCTGTGAAATGTGACCATTTTTGATATTTAATGACCTTTAAGTACATAATTGACCCATAGTTGCTAATATTTTCATGACAAAGTCGACTCTTTCGATTAGTTTGGTGGTACTTTCAAGTTTATACGATGAACTTGAAATTGACCTTGACATTGAACGAGAAATAAAATATTCCACAACAATTTAAGAGTCATTTTACTAGAGAATTTTGTAAAAACATATAATTATTTTTAAACAGAACAATAGCAAATCATTTGAAGTTAACTAAGTCGTAGTTTAAAATATAAATAAACGTTTAATTGCATCTTATGATTGCACTTTTAAGTGTAACTGGAGGTAATTTTTGCAACTTTTTTTTCTTATCCTCATTAAATGCCTTTTAATTTGTTCAAATTTTCTTTTTGTTTTTTTGATTGTATAGCAAATTGGCTGAATATTATGTTAAACTAATTAAAAATGTATGTTGATAATGAAACTTTGCTTATATGGCTCGATTAAAAGAATGGTCACTACTTGCTGGAAATCGAGTCGGGGTACAGATAAACTTTTAAAGTCTACGAGTTAACTCGTAGACTCGATTTTAGTCAACTCGTTGCCGCACACCATTTAATCNTTTAAATTCGTTTAAATTTTTTTTGTTTCTTCAATTGTATAGCAAATTGGCTGAATATTATTTTAAGCTATTGAAAAATGAATGTTTATAATGAAACTTTGCTAATATGGCTCGATTTATAAGTATGGCGACGCGTCGGCATAAATCGAGTCTGGGTTCAGCTTCATGTCTAAAGTCTACGAGTTAATTCTACGCATTTCGGTAATTCACTTCATTTGAACCTATTGTAAAACTCCCTATAAGATTGAAAAAATGTTCAAATAATGACGTTATTTCAACCGCCCACGTGTTTTTTTTAACAAAAACTTTATATCTGTCCCCATATTATATGGGCCATATATCGGCGATATGATATTGCCGAAAGTTTTTTGCCAGTACTTCTTCTCAGCAGCCCAAAAAGCTACGAGGAATTAAGGGGTATGAGATGGTTTTTTATTTGACTATTCACTGTGAATTTCACACTAAGTTATTTCTGTAGAGAATTTTCCCTGGGTTTTTGACTCTTAGATTTTTTTAATACTTATAAATTAATTATCAAATAACAAAAAAACCTAATTTATTTTGACTTTAAATCAGGTCATCATTTTTTAAAATTATTCTCTTCAGACGACAATTCAGACAATTGGTAAAATAAATTAGAAAATAAATCTATTATCATTTAGAATAATAACCCGTGAGAAAAATATTTGTCGTGAATCCCCACCCCTGCTGATCCCCGCGCGCTGATTGGCCCGCGCATTTCCCCTCTGGCTTTCCAATCCTTCCTCTCTCCTCTGATTCGCTGACTCACTCTCTCAGAGGTCATTTTGATTACGGAATAGGTTTTGAGTTTAAATATCACTTGACTCGCTGAGATAAGATTACTAAATACCATTAGCCCCTTAAAATTATGGGACAAAAATAAAAATATTTTAAAAAAATTATAAAAATGAAATGAACCCGATTGAGAATTTGAACTCTAACACGGTGCCGGGGTCACCGGAAGACTTTGTTTCAGACTTTGGGCAGCTGGATTTAGTAGCAGAGAAACCGAAACGAACTTTTAGGGCATCGAAATATTCGAATGATATTTTAGACGGATTTAAAGGACTGGGAATAGCGAATTTTATTTATTTGATAAAGTTAGCTATCGATAACGACTCAACGATTAAATCAACAATTTTGTTCGATTCATCGTGCTATTTGTTATTTTGTAAAATTAAAAAAAAAACTATTTATTATTTTATTATTAAAAGATGGAATTTATAATTTTTAACTGTATCGAAAATGAATATTGCCGATGTCATATCGGATAACCATATTGAATTATCGATTTTTTAATTGAAAATACAATGGGTGGGTACTACCCCCACTGG
>SCLH01000690.1:115427-126995 GCA_004367855.1 Oikopleura vanhoeffeni | reverse complement strand
TTCGAAAACGCCTATCTTTTTGCCTAGGAAGTTTTGAAAAAAAACCCCTATCTTTTGCCTTTCGTCTATCCGCCAGAAAAGTTTTTTCGCTCAAAACCTTCACCTATCCGCCTTCACCTATCCGCCGGACCCTGCTGTATAACTGTACTGTATGGGTCAACTTTTCGATCAAAACCATTTTTCTTTTCTCTCATTACCTGAACATGATTTATAAAATCTAAACTTTGTAGAAATACTCCTTTGGTGTGCGTCTATAATTACACCCTCTATAAGGACAATATGGGCAAAACGTACGTTTTTTTTAAGTCCGTCCCTATAATTCACCTGTTTTTCGGAAAAATATGGGTGAAGAGCAAAAAATACGGTCTTCAAATTTTTTCATTTAAGATTGTATATATTTTGGGTGATGAGCAAAAAAAAGTCTTCATAATTTTGAAATAGCAATATAACTAATTAATTCAGGTTTCCATGTCGAACTGCTTGGAAATTGGTCATATTGCTTCTCAATTTAATCTCCTTGAAGTTGATAATTATATAAATCAATTTCTTCTCGAAAACTTTTCAAAAATTCCAGATTTATGCAAATTACCTTTTGAACGACTTAAATTTCTTCTTGGTTCAAACGATCTTCAAGGTAATACAAATTTTACCATTAAAAGAATAAGAAAAAAAGATTGCAATATTCTAAAATTACGGAGGTGGCATAAACTCGGTGGCATTAACTCGGCAGATATATTACAAGAATTTAAGCTCGTACTGAAACGAGAGGTTTTTGTATTTTTAATTCAAACATTTTAGTTTTATCATTTTTGGTGCATTTTTAGTCAAAATTTATGCCAATTTTCATATGCCAATATAATTGTTGGTTTAAAAGTCGATTTTACCCCCTGGGTATGACCCTACTGATAAGCTAATTTAGCTTTATTCGATTTTTCTTCAAATGGTACAATTATAAATTCAGCCAATGAACAATTTTTTGATAAGGTCGTTTTTTTAAGGTAGTATAATTGTGATTTCGACTGGGAGACTAGACAAGATAGCGACAAAAGTTTTCTGCATGTGAAACCTATGGAAAAAAATAATAACGGGTAGAAGATTTTTTTTGGCTTCCTAGGTTGATCACGTGACCGGAAATCAGTCATCGAAATTAGTCAAAATTACCGAAAAACCGTTTTTTTGCGAATTACCGGTGAACCGGTAATCACCGGAAAAAATTTCACCAAAGAAAATTTTCACCACTACAAATTCGGTTAAGCTTCCGATGCAAAAAATCGTTTGTCGCTATCTAGTCTGGTTCTCTCAGAACAGATATCCCTTAACGTGTACTACCTAAAAAAAACGACATAAAAGACCCTCGCAACATTTTTAAGTTACAAATTTTCTCGATATTTGATAAAGAATGAGTGTTGAACAACTTTTAACAAAAAATTTTCACTTTAATCGTCTGAATTTTGAGAATATAAAGTAAAAAATTATCAGGATATAATGTAAAATTTTTTTCAGAATATAACGTTAATTTTTTTCTAAAAGTAGCGAAGTGGTGCACCGAAAGTTTTTTCTTTTTTCAATACTGGTTAATATTCTTATATTTCTAATTACTGTCGTTGATAAAAATGAATATATTGAGAAATAAGTTTAAAAAAAATTTCCGCCGAAAACTCTCACTTTTATTAATGTGCTTCGAAAAAAGTTCAATCTTCAAGTTTATGCCACCACCTTAAGGGGATTGTGGGTGCTTCCAGCAATGTGCTGGAGAAAAATAAAGCCTTTTTTTAAAACTCAAATATCTTTTGTGAGAAATTGAGTGAACGCTTTATTTTTCCCAATTGTATATTTGATCCGTAACCTTGAAGAAGTCATAAAATTGAATCATTTTGAAGAAATATTATCACATCACCTTTAAAAATGCATAAAAACGTAATTGCTGCTTTTTACTCTCCTTGAGCTATCTAAGTGATATTAACGTATCCAAAATCACTATAAATGCGATATTATTGACCAGAAAAAAATTCTCTATTATGCGAAAAATATTATATAAATTTAATCTTAATCCCGAACATTATTTTGAAAAATTGCTGCTATCCGTTAAAATACAGGCAAAATGGAAAATTCTTTAGAAAACGGACTATTTTTCACGAACGCTGCATGCAATTTTTTTTTCTCTTTTTAAGATAATCTTCGTGAATCTCTAAGTTAAATATTCAACGAAAACAATTATAATTATTTCTGTCAGATTTCTCGCAATCACTATTTTATGCTGATTAAATGCGCGCCATTATTACATTAATAAGGCTAAAAATTGAAATATTGAAAAAATTTGGCAAAAATTGTAACAATTATAATATTGAAATACTTTCATTTAGTGTAACTTTTTCCAGTGATTATAATTCTTCGTAATTTGAGACTATCCTATGTCTAGAATTGTAAATAAATAAATTATTTTTGCAAGCAAATCCGATATTCTAGAATTAGTTATTCGATAGTGATAAACTTTTTTTTGCTTGCAATCAATTTCTCGTGTGCTTGATGGTCGGATACAAGAAAAATAATACCGAATTTGAGACCGTGGTCGAAAATAACTGCTGCACCCACAATCCCCTTAACAAAATTGTACAAGTTGTTATTGCGGAGAAATGTTTGCTAAATTTCTCTACTGATTTTCTTACGATTTCCTTGAGAGTACTATTTTTACAGTTTTTTAGTAATAACATCATAATGGAAAATGATCTTTCTGAAAAGGTAATGATTTTCTTGACAAAACTTCTTTTAGGTGTCAGGGAAATTGATTTATTTTATAATGCAAAGAATTGGCTAGAAAATGGATCAGAAGAAAGGTTAGAACGGGCAGGGGAGTTAATGGAACAAATCAAATTTCCACTTATTCAACCTAATTCTGATCTGAATGAAATCAAGGACATAAACTTCATGAAAACTTCAACTTGTATGCAATTACTTCTAGAAGGTAAATTTTGGGTTTTAAATTTTTATTGAGCATCAAAAGGATTCATCAATTCATCAAAAATCTAGCTAACTGAAACTCGTGCGATATCCAAACTTTGGACTGCAGGAGATATTTTTTCAACTTTTTCAGAAAATGTTGTAAACAGCTCTTTCCAAAGCGTTTTTTGATACAACTTCATTTGTCGAAGTAAATACAGTTTTTTGAGGGGGTGGTCGTCGCATATTTGACTATTTCAAACGTCTGATTTTGCACAGAATTGAAAGAATATAGTTCAACTGACAATCATATCCAATTATTTTTTGGGTGACGTCACTGGCCTGTAAACGAATAAAAAAACTCAAAAATCGAAGAAAATTGAGAGGATTCGTCTCATTATAGATGTCTATAAAGTTTTTGAAAATGTCTTTTATTTAAGTTCTTGAAGAGGTCTTTGCAGTCAAAATTTTTGGTTTGTGTAGGACCTACACTGTAGGTGGCGCTCAATTGCAAAAATAGTATTTTTTTGAAGTTTTATTTTCATCATTCAGAATAAGGAAAATATGCGCGATCATTAGTTTTCAGGAAACGGTATTACAAACAACGAGTCAATTTTGACCAAAACTAGCGGTAAAGCCAATGATAAGTTTTCGAAATTTTTGGAAAAAATAATTTTTAGAAGAGAACCGATTAAAAATTACCTTACGATTACTTCCGAATCGCAAGGTATCAAACTCGCACAGTAAAGTGTCTTTAGTAGGACGCGTCCTAAGGATTTAAAAAGTACTGTTCTCTAAAAATACGATACGTATGTAACATATGTATTATACTAAGGTAGTTTTTTTTATACATGTAGGGGCGACATATTTCATTTTTCACCACGGACTAACCGTAAAATTAACCGTAAAGGTCAATTTTTTTTTGATTTTTTTCAGTTTCCAGTTGAATGCAAAAAACCGTTTTTCAATATCTCTTACGGTTAACTAAAGTCCGTGATGAAAAATGAAATCTGTCGCCCCTATAAAAAAAACTACCTAAGGCATCTTTTTAAAGTACAGTAGTTTCAATTTCGTAGGACAGTACTTTTAAAACTCTTAGGACGCGTCCTACTAAAGACACTTCACTGTAACCTATTAAGTGGTATTTGTGTACGTTTTGCATTTCGGCAAGGTCCCTTGCCAAAAAATTTCTGACAAAAAGTTGTACTAACTGAAAAAAAAGTATCTTCGAATGATGTGTGGTGTTCTCATAATCGTCTTTTTAGACCTTTACCGGTCAATTACAGGTAAACCGGACATCCGGTAAAAAATTATGGGCTTGGAGTTTTTTATTAGCTGTTGGATGCAGAAATCCGTTTGCGAATATCTTGTTCCGTTCTCAAATGACAGCGACAAAACTGATCGGGTGTTCTAAAAAAAAAGTTACCTTAACGAGTGGGTACCTAACATGTCACCCACTGTATACTAAATATATGGTTTAGCTACAATTTATCAAATGTTACCAAATATGCAGCCACTCTTACAAACATCTCGAACTCAAGTGCGTTCAAATTCTTCCCATTTAATTGTTCTTGGAGGAGTTTTACGACAACAGCTTTCCGTGTCAAATCAACTTAGAGCCTATGATCCTTCTAAAGCAAATTGGATCAAACTTTGTGAAATGGATCAACCAAGATATCAACACGGAATCGCTGTCATTGGAAACTTTTTATTTGTAGTTGGCGGACAGGTAAACTTTTTATGGATACTTTTAAAAACCTTTTTTTTTTAATAATTTTGAGGTAACTTTTCTTTTAGGTGCCCCCCTCTCCAGCAAAAACCGTAGGGGCTATCAAGAAACGGTTTTTTACCGCCAATTACCGGTGTTTTATGCTGATTACCGGTAAGGTTCAAAAACCGAAAACAAATTTCAGCGGTTAAAATTATGTCGCCGACGACACAATGCAAAAAACCGTTTCTTGATAGCTCCTACGGTTTTAGCTGGAGAGGGGGGCTCACCTAAAAGAAAAGTTACCTGAGACGTTTTTCCTCGTTTTTTACTACGTGTTTGGTCCTGCATCAAAAATGCTGATATATACTAGTAAAAAGATAGGGCGGGGGCTCCTACACCTAACAAGGTATAATTTTCGATATAAACATGGCCCATGTCACATGGGCGTAGGGGAGACGGGAAATTGTTTTTTTTTCAAATTTCCAATTCTAGGATTTATAAACAGTTCAAGTGATTTCAAGTTCCGGCTGAAACAAATAGAAACCATAATAGTTTTTTGTAATTTTTGTATTCGAATATTAAATTGGGTGAAATTACTTTACAAGTCTAAAGAGTCCCAGCTTCTCAACTCCGTGCACTAGTGTATTCCAACAATACATTTTGTACTTGGTTTCGCGAAAAATTGGGGTATCGACGATACCGTATCGTAGAACGGCCTTTTTCGGACAATGGCCTTGCCGGACAACGGCCCCTGTAGGACAACGGCCTTGCCGTACAAAAAGGCCGTTGTCCGAAAAAGGCCGTTCTACGATACCCCCCGAAAAATGCACCTTTCATAAAAAAAAATTAATTTCGCTAAATATGAAAACCCGATTTCGCGCTCCAAAAATTCAACTTTCGATTCCTGTTCATTCAAATCTTTCACACTGATAATGGCTGCTTAGCCAAAACGTCGAATAAAAACTATCTTGGATAGAAAAAATATAATAATTTATGTCTCGAAACCACTGAATATAAATACATTTGTAGTTCTGATTTTCTGATCCAAAAATTAATAAAAGATCAAAATTGACGAAGTTTTTTGTTTACTATTGATTTCTATCAACTGAGAGGAGATAGATTTTGATTATTATAAAACATAATTTCTAACGTTTCGATTTATTTTCATTGTCAAAGAATGAAGTTTTTAGCAAGTTTCAAATTCAAACTAACAGAATTGAATACTAGAATTTCCAAAAAAAATTTTGGAAATTTTTTTTGAAAATAATACTGCTAAGAGATTGTTTATTGAAATTATCAACTTCGTGCAGGTTAAAAATTGGGGGTGAAACTGTGAATGACTGTGTGAGACCCACGCAATATGGATAATTACTTCCTTTTAGCAGTAGCATTTTTGTGCAGATTAGATTTTTTAAGATACAAAAATTAAAATAGTTTAAACGCTTTGTGATCAAATTGATCATTAATGGATGGTTGACGTGTTCTAATAAAAAAGGCTTCGGCTCTTTCACGGTCCTTGTAGTACCTGAAACCTTTTTTAATAATTTTAAATTTATCCTTGAAATTGGAGAATTTGGCTTTGGGAGGACTAGTAAAGTTTTTTGCATGTTCAATGGCAAATTTTTCGGAGTTTTTTATGTATGCGTCACAGCATAAGATATAGATTTTGATGTTGGGAAATGGTCGTAAAAAGCAATCTGACTTTTCCACAAGATTAGGGATAGATCAACAAATTGGTACTTTTTGTTCTTTTGATAATATTGGTTTTCAGTAAATAAATTGAAAAGTGCAAATTCACAAGCAACTTTTTTGTGCTGACATAAATAGGATTGTCTTGATTTTGTATGACAGAATCTGTCATCAAAGAAACACAATAAGTCTAAAAATATTACGTTTGGGGTGCTAAATCAAGCCAAACGGGCCAGTGCCCATGTGCTGAAAGCTTGGAAAGGCTTCATTTCATTGAATTTAAAAATAGAAAATGTTTTTGATAACGTACAAAAAAAAATTATTTCTATTTTAATTACGGAAAAAAATACTTTTCTTCTCATTGAATCATTTTCTATTGAATTTAAAAAAAATACTTTTTTTCATTAAATAGTGAAAAAAAATATATTTATCCAAAAACACTTTAATGGAGATTAAGCCTGATTTAGTTTTAAGATCATTCAGTTCTCAAAAAAAACCGTACTTAATTGATGATGTAAGTTAGAAAATGATTAACCTCATTAAGAGTTACTGTATAATGGAAAAAAAGCGTAATTTTTTTGGTATTAAATAGGAAAAATATTCATGAGAAAAAAGTAATTTTTTTTTTCGTAATAATAGGAAATAATTTTTTGTTGTACGTTATCAAAAAATTTTTTCGATTTTTTCTTCAATGGAATGATGCCTTTTCCACGCTTTTCCAGACATTGGGCACTGGCCGTTTTGGCTTATTAGCACTCCCTCTTTACATTTGCGCTTCATAAGTGTTTCGTGGAGTATTGTGTACACTTCAGGCCGTACTATATAATGCGCAAAAGCATAATACTTTAATGATTGCAAAAGTAGATAATGCTTAACCCCTTCACACCAACGCATTCGGGACGCGAGATGTTTTAAAGCCTCAACGAGATAGAAATATTAATCCACCGCTTTCCATAATGATGTCTAGAGTTCGCAATTCTCTGTCTAGAAATGGGTGTTGAAAATTTGATCGACTGGCAGTTCAAAGATATGTTGTCCTACTTTTTATTTATGATTTTCGCCCAATTTTTCTGTAAAAATCCTAAGCGTAAATAACAACATAAAATTAAATTCTGAGGAAGACTCCAGATTTTAGGAAATTACCTGAGCTACTCCTTACTATTATTTTTTTTTCTGGTCGTTATTGAGAGTTTTATTTTTTCTCAAAGTGATTTCTCTCAAACTCGAAAAAATAAAGAACTTAGTTTATTGCCGAATATTTTTTATTTATGAAAAAAAGTAGTATGATTTTTAGATAAGAAATTGGATACGAAGCGACAAGAAGCAATTTTAAACATAAGACCTTTTTTGAAACCTTCAAGTAAACCAAACATTCTTTATTTCTCTAGTTTTAATTCAACGAAATTACATTTCTGATCATGTTCGTTCATGCCATTTCTTAATCTTCGAATCACTAGATCCTCAGTCTGTGTATTCATTATCTAGGTAGTCAACGAATCTTCAAGATTGGTCGTTTATATAAGGCATTTTTAACATTTTAATTTCATCTTTTTTATTATAATTTCTGTCGGATGATAAATGAGATTTATAAAAATTGTCTTTTACGCCATCTAGACAAATACGACGATCAAGTCTTGTCAGCGCTGCAAAATCTAGCTGAAGCTTGATTTGCATGTATCACGCCGAGTAACTCAAGCCTACAGCACGCCGAAAAACGGAGTTGTCCTCTTTTTAGTGTTGCACATTCTTGATCAATACATTTTTTTTTATCCTCAAATACTTTTTTACCAATTTTTGATGTACTTTTTTTGGTACAGAACTAGGAATTACATGGTGTATGCTAAATGGATAAAGATATATTGTCACTTAGAGAAAGATTCAGAAAGCTAAGTTTGAGTATTTATTTATTAATTACTGCATTCACTCTGGAATAAAATCTTTTTTTGGTAAAAACTTAACTTCATTTTTTCGGCTTATATTGACCAAGATAATTAAAATTTTTTGAAAAATTAAATGTTAAAAATTTAGTCTGACCCTTGAATCTGCATATTTGAATATTTTGTACTTTTCCAATGCCAAATTCAGATATAAGCCTTCAGAGTTTCGGTTCGACTATTTTCATTTAATTTTTGTTCCGATTTTTGTGCGTGCATTTTGCGTAAGGGGTACGAACACTTCTTTTTCAGACGACTCGATAGCCTTTTTTTAAATTAGGATATATTTGAGTAGCCAGTGTTCTATTTAATCTTTTGTTTCATGATGTGATTTTGAAAATGTTGGTTTGCCGATGAGGTACCTGAAACTAAACCTTCTATTTTGTCTTGCTTATCGAGCACACAAATTAAATTATATTAAAATTATCAGCCTCCAATTTAAGTCCTGATTCTTGAATCTTGCGTCATTAACAATAAATGATATTTATGCGCAATTTATTATCTCCGCAATAACGCCCAAAGTGGCGTTCCCAATGCGTTTGGGTGTGAGGGGAATTTCATGGTTTTGGGTGTGAGGGGTTAGGAACCTTTATTGATTTGTGTGTTACCCAGAGGGCGGACTTAATTATCATTAAGTACAAAATAAATAAAGATCATTAAGTATTATTGCTTTTGCGCATTATATAGTGACGGCCTGAAAGTGTACACAATAATCAAACGAACATTTATGAACGCTGAAAATGTAGAGGAGGGAGTGCTAATCAAGCCAAAACGGCCAGTGCCCATGTCTGGAAAAGCTTGGAAAAGGCATTATTTCAATTGAATAAAAATAGAAAATTTTTGATAACGTACAAAAAAAAATTATTTCTATTTAATTACGAAAAAAAATACTTTTTCTCATTGAATTATTTTTCTATTTAATTACAAAAAAAATACTTTTTTTCCAGTTAAATAATGAAAAAAATATATTTAAGTCCAAAAATACTTAATCGAGATTAAGCCTTGTTTAAAGATTAAGTTTAAAGATCATTAAGTTCTTCAAAAAAACCGTATTAATATGTTAAGTAGAAAATGTTAACCTCATTAAGCGTTTCTGTATAATGATTCAATTTTTTTTGTGTACTTAATGTTAATTAAGTCGCCCCAGAGGCATTATTCTACTTTTGCAATCTAAAACAACCCAAATGACAGAAAATTTTTTTTCGAAAATTTTTGCGTTTTTCGATTTTTTTATAAGTATTTTTTCTCAAAATTATGTTCAAAAATAACGTTTGTGTCAATTTTGACACTAAAACTTCAAAATTTGGGTCGACGTAAGCCAACTTTCTCTTCAGTGTTTCCCCAGCTTTCGAAAAAATCGAGCACTTTTTTTTCGTGCGACCTGTAAAAAAATTCATATTTTTGAGTTTGGGGTCGAAATTAAAAAAAACGGCTCCACAGAAGTTTTATTTTTGTTTTGAGCTTCCTTTTGGCAAAATTTGAGTGAATTTTGAAATATAACCCGGAGGAGATAGAATTTCCGATGGAAATGTCAAAAAAACGACGGTCTGTCGCAATTTCTAGAAAAAATAAAGAATTATCGACAAAAACGCCTTCCACAGAAGTTTTTTACTTAATTATGCAGGTTATGTTAAAATTTAAGTTTATTTCAAAATATACCTCAGGAGATAGAATTCGGTTTTGGCTTAGGTCTCCCTGTTTCCGCTAATGTGTCTGGGAGTGTATTCATGCAAAAAAGTTTTGACACATGTGCTACGCAAAATGAAGGCTTGTTCTAATTCTAAACTGGCTAATCTGAATTATATCCTTGAAAGCCTTTTGGCTAATATTTTATCGAGATATGTCAAATTAGGGGCAGGGTTACCCTTAAAAGACGCTAAAGATCGGANAAAAAAAACGTACTTAATGATGTTTAAGTAGAAAATGATTAACCTCCATTAAGTAGTCACTGTATAATGCGTTCAAAACATAAAAAATTGATTTGGTGCATTTTTATGACATAATAACTGCATAAAATGTAGGAGCAGGGATAGCCTTAAGTATACGAACTCAATGATTTAAGACCCACTCTTATTTTTTTATCGATATACTCCAATATTTTATTTTCAGCAAAATCTATTTGCGACGGACACACCTTAAGGACACACTAAAGTTTTACATATAGGCAATCCCGTGATAAAAATGTTGAAATTATAACCGAAAATATGGGGGAAAATGACCAACAATTTGAGAACTTTGGAATTGTGTGGATGCATAATAATGCAGCATTGCATATCTTTTTATACTTTTTGTTTTAGAGCAATTATGACACTAAAGGAAAAACTGCTGTGGACACCGTTTTCCGCTATGATCCAAGAAATAATAGTTGGATGGGAATGGCGAATTTAAACGAAAAAAGAACATTTTTTCACTTATCCGCCATCGGACCTCATTTATACGCTGTTGGTGGCCGAAATAGTGCAGGAGAATTAGCTACGGTCGAAAAATACCATCCGAAAGAAAATCAGGTACATTTTTTAAAATTTTCTAAATTCAATTTTTTATGAACAATTCTAGTGGGACTTTGTTTGCAAAATGAGAGAACCTCATTATGGACATGCTGGGACTGTATTTGATGGTAAGATGTATATTTCTGGTGGAATTACTCATGATTCATTTCAAAAAGAGCTTTTATGCTACGATCCTATAAATGATAACTGGGAACAGAAAACGCCGATGACAGGTACATTTTTTGAAAAGTTTTATTTTAAAAATACCACAAAAATTATATTTTAGGCGAAAATTATTATGGACTTGAAATTAAGAGCGAATTATCTTATATTTTCAATGAAATATGACACAATCAGGGTTTCACAGTTATTCATCACGTGGGTCATATTTTGAAATTTGACTCTTCATATTTTCTTGACTACTGGCAGCAAAACGACAAAATTATGAAATTTGTATTCTTCTTTTTTCGACATATAATCTATGAGCATGTTTAGTAAAAACTATTTATTGATAAGCTTTCGAATGTAGGCCACTAATTACCCAATTTCGAGGCTGACTATTGCCAAATTTTTACTGCAATTCTGCGAAAGATACTTTTTTATTCTCTCACTCGACAAAACCGTGATTTTGAAATGATTATAATAAATCGAAAGCTTATCAATAAATAGTTTTTACAACATTATGAAACTTTTGAATTTTGCAATTGCATAACTAAGGAAATATTTTTTAGAACAATCCACTAGCTTTGTTTATCTTTCAGTCAGAAGACCTGTGGACCTGAAAATATACCTTCCTCAGTACTTTTCA
>SCLH01000690.1:98915-111434 GCA_004367855.1 Oikopleura vanhoeffeni | reverse complement strand
GAAAAGTTTTGTTTTTCTTTTTTTTTAAAATATAAATAAAACAAGTCTTTGTGGTTGATATTTCAATTCCTATTATTGTTTTCTAAAATTTTTCATATTTTTCAAATAAAAATTGTTTTTTACGTATTTTTAATTAAATAATAAATAAAAATCGGCATTTTTGTGAAATAAGTTTTGTTTTATGATGCTAATCACAAATAACACGTTTTTGTTCTGGTTAGAAAAAAACCTAAACTCATTATAGATATCCCCCAATAACTATCATTTATAATTGAATGTAAGTATTTGCAAAGTTTTACAGGCAGGTTTTTCACTATCTTATGAATGCAGTCAAATAATAGACATCTATCTATAATGTGTCCGTATGTATTTGTAGACTATTTTAGTTGGTATTTTTATTTCTTAATACCGATAGCTATCATTATTTTCTGAGCATTCTGATTTCTAAATGTTAAAAATTTTAAAATATTGTTCAGTTTTTCTATTTTAACCTTCTCTCCCTGACGCCCGAACGGACCCCCAAGCCCCCCAGCCCGAACAGTGAACCCATTATCAAAAACTTTTGACTGAAACATTCTCGGAGTCGGTATACATTATGTGTTTTATGGGTAATAAGTCGTTTATATCCTTCACCACGGACAATATTATTCATACCTAATTTTTAAATTTTTCGCAAAAAAAGTGGTGACGCATTTTTGTCCGTGTGAAGAAATATAGACTACTTATTTTTGTTACTTTATATGCATGACAGTAAAATATTTTAGCTGTCACGTCCAAAATTTGGGCGGATTCCACTGAGTAGGTAGCACAATAGTCTTATATCTTACTACTCCACGAATTTTATAGTTATTTTAACTAACATGAGGCGTTTATGAAAATAAGAGCTATGTTTGTGAAAACTTTTCAGTATTTTTCATAGAATCGCTCAACCAAAAAGGTGCCTGAGGACAAAAGTAGATTATATAGAGAAGTTCTTCTCATCTAGATTTATACCCAAGCATTCTTAATGATTTCTCAGAAACGATTACTATATGGAAATGTATCCTGTTAGAATTCTATTTTATTCTGTTCATTATTTTGCCTAACTAGTTGTTTTTGATGTATGATTATGGTTTTTGTTTGAACAAATCGTATCTATGTTTATGAATAATAATTTAGTGTATTTCGCATTCACTTTAGTCGTCACCAAAAAAAATCTTCATTAGGGCTATTTCTGAAACCCATAAGTGACCCTGTTTTACAGTTTTTGTAATGGTTTTTGAAGTGTTTCAATATTGTTCTCGAAAGAGCGAAATGATTTTTTGATTATATTATTGCAAGGTGCAACTAAATGGAACGAACTACTTATTAACTTTTTCCATTTTTTGCTGTTAACAGGTGTTATTTTTTTGTTTTGCAAATTTCCCCTTAAGATTTCATTCAGAACTATTCTCATTCTCAAAAAAAATATTTTTTATTTTTCACAGATTCGAAACTAAAAGGGTTTTAACAAATCTTTATTATAATTTCTAATTATGGATGAAAATATGAGTCGCTCGGAGGGGATGTCTGAAGATGACCAAATTAGTGAACTTCAACAAAACATGGAGGCCTATCTAAATATGGAACCCTGTGAAAATCAACGGTACGTAATTTGCGAAATTGTATTTTAACTTATGAAAAAACACTTGGCGTTGAAATGCTCTTTTTTTTTGATAAAAGTTATTTCAGTTAACAGTTTTTTGTAAACAGTTTTTTCTGTAAAAACACCGTTTTTCTGAATTTTTTTGGTTTGTCGGTGGTAAAAAATAAAAATATTTCACAGCAAATATTCATTCCGTCGCGTTTTACACAATTTTGATCTATTTCCATGGTTCTTCTAACTTTATGTGTGTGAAACTTAAAATTCCAAAAATTTACCATGCTCAGGACTAGAAAACCGACAACGGAGTTTACCACATTTTTCATACAAATCAAACCATATTTCTCACTTTTCAATTCTAACAATGACAGCACCCGGCACATTATATTAAACTAACTCCATTTAGACCCGTCATGACCAACACAAGTGCGCCAGTGGAGAGAGGTGGACACTTCCAAAATATGGTACAGGGGGTGATGTCTAACTCCTATGAACCCGAAGTGGTGCCCCGGAAAATAAGGTCAAAATCCCTGAAACAGAACAGTAGAAACATGTCTACCATTCCCAGGGATTCGCTGCTAAAGGCCAGGCGGAATCATACCTTCAGCAGCGACTCGTCGGACCCCACTTACTATCCAGGTAACTTAAAAATCACCTCTCCCAAAAAAACACCGTCTCCGCAGCTGAAACCCCAATAAATGACTTTTCAACCACATTACTCCCATGAGCAAATATCTTCAAAAAAACCTCTCGACATCTATACTGGCCCAACTTTTTGTTAATGATTTTTTAGTGTTTTCGTCAATAAGTGAAAATGTGATGCATAACGATAGGAGGGCTGCTGATAGGACCAGGTTGAGGCCAGATACACCACGATATGGTGGGGCTCCAATCTTTCGAACTACATTTTGTAAAGTAAAAAATTTAAATTTGTAACATCACCTTTCTCAAAAAAAAATTTTGTATTTGAAATTAATGGATAAACATACATTTTCCTAGTGCTAATTAATTTCAAGTTTAATCAAATTTCTTATAGTTTTATGTTTGAGAACGGTTTTGTTATTTGATCTATTCTGTAATCGAAATTTGACCCCCAAATTTGACACCATCGTGATGTAGAGTATAGCTTTCTGGCTGAAAAAATTGCCCACATGGAAGCGCAGAATCAAATGTCTAGCGATATCAAAAATCAAGACATGGAACGCAGACTACAGATGATAGAGGCCGAAAAAGCGCTCCTGGTTCAAAAACAACTGGTTTTGGATACAGAGGAAAGACTCAAAAACGTGACGAGTGCCACACCGGTTAGGTTGGATCGGATCGTTGAGACCGTTTCTTCAGATGTTGTCAAAAAATCAGTTTCAGCTGTTAGGTAATTAATTACTTTTCCAGTGTTTTTATCATTTCCAGGTCACTTCCGGTCAATTCCGGTCAATTCTCTCGGTCGAGTTTAATTAAAATTTTCATATTTTTGGCAATTTTGCCACCATGGTACAAGAAGGGAAAACATTGCTTCAATATTTGTACATTATTTTTCAGTTGTTTTTATTTACTAACGTCTTAAAAATATGTTTTTCACAACTATGTTTATGGTCTTTGCATTTTCATCGTTTTTACTAAATTAAAAGTCATTTAAAGTCGACCACGAGAAACCGACCGGCCTCAATCAAAGTTCACCATTTGTTCTAGAATTTTCTTGAATTTTTTTGTCGAACAAATGCGACCTCACATGAATTCTGTGAAAAAAAAATTTTTAAGAAAAAAAATGTTTTTAGAAAAAAAAATGATCATCTTCACGATTTAGCGCCACCTAGGCTAACCAAAATTAGGGGCTCGAGCGACGATTCCCACGTGGATAAAAAATGGTCACCCGTGAAAAAATCGTAAATATTAGGTCATGGACGAAGGCTGTCAAAATAACATCTTTATTATTAATTTTTGGTCTTTTTCTAGAGGTTGGACAGCCTACTCCAAATTTTGGAAAACATTTTTAATCTTAAATTACTTCAAAACCTTATTTCTGCATAATAGTATAATGAAGTTACTACCGTTCACCGTTCATTCCTGAGGCGCATTCTTCCAAAAAAAATCCAGATTGCCTCGACCACCCCCCTAACCTTGCCTTCAGATCTGAAAGAGAGATCCTAGCTCAAGAAAGACTGACACAGTCCGCCATCAATTTCGCCAAGTTTAAAAAGAAAATGAACAAAAAAACCCCAATCAACTTTGTAAGCTAACTACTTTCCTGAAAAAAATTATCTACTGAAAAACTTCTGTTTTAAGTCGCAAACCAGAATGATGGAAGAGGTCAATTTTGAAGCCGAGTCCGAAGAGCCAGTTTTGCTAACTGGTACTCCTCAAGAGGTGAAAGATGTGCACGAGATCGCTGTTTCCATTCAAATGAATTTGCGCGGGAGTCTAGACCGTAAATATTTTGACAATTCGCCCCCACAACCCCCTTACATGTTTTTTTACCTAAATTGTGTAATCATTAAAACCTCAAAGGCGTATTTTTGTCGTTATAAAGCTATGCTTCCCAGAGTATGAGACACGCCACCGTATCCTAAGATCTGGTGCTTCTAATATGTAGGAACGAATCACAAATCAAAAAAAAATTTTACGAATTTTTACGAATTTACACACCCCCATTTTGACTCTACTCCCTTAAAAACCTTTTAACTTATTTATTTTTCCCCTTTCCGAATTTCTAAACATTCTTATAGGCAATACAAATACCCCAGTCATGGGAAACTTTCTTCCCGGACAAACCTCCCTATTGTCTGGTAACAATCATATTGTTGATGAACTGACTGATCTAGAAATTCAAGCAAATCAGTCCGGAGAAGCCCTAAAGTATTTGCGAATCAACCAAAACGCTCCCAATCTTATGCCAATGTTAGACCATTTTCAACCGTTTGAACCTTTTTATTGGGCCAGGGAGTTGCATGAATCCCAAACCGAATTGACAGTCTCCAGTATGCTAGAAATCGAGGTTAGACTCACCAATGCATTCACCTCCACCGGTGTTAATTTATGATTGTAATTATTTGGTGTAAAACCTTCATTTTTGAGAGTGCTCGAATTTTTGTATTTTTGTTACAATTTTTAACTGCTAGTAGTTTTAACGCGTATCGATCACAAGTACACAAATGACCACGCCCGACACTCTGTACATATGTAAAATTGTATCAAACCTAGCCATCTAGTCTCAAGATCAGCCTTGAGTCGTTCAATACTCCCCTTTTTTACAAAAAATACAGTTTGGGGAGAACTAACCCGTCCCAATTTATACGCGACTATCACCACATAGCATTTTGTTTGTATTTGTTATTTTATTTTTAAGGGGCACATCTCAATGGCCGAAAATGCAACACAGTATTGGTTAGGAGCAAATGCAATGGTGAATCATATTATTCGAGTTCTAGATGGATCAATCAATATTACTTATAAAAAGTGGGTATTTGTATTTTGATCAACATGACCATTATTTTTGCCAACTTACAAACATAATTTATAGGCCTTTATATCGATGCCTGGGGGATCAAGATTTGACCGAAGACCTAAAGGTAACCGCAGACCTAAATTCCCCTTTTTATTGGAAAAAAAAATTTAAAAAATCTAAAAAAATTTCTTTTTGTTCAAAAGAGATACATTTGATACTTGGTAAAAGAAGTAATAATGCTAAAGTGTTTTCTCAACCAATTATCAAATGTATCTCTTCTGATTTTATCGGGACTTTCCCAAGCAATATTTATGGTGACTGTTTTCGCAAGATTTCGATCTGAAATATATCCGTGTATTTCCATAAATCTTGCTTGTGCTTCAAAACTCCCCCTGATCCAGTGATTTTTAGTGTAACCATCATCAAAATGAAAATAGTGAAAATCTGTGCGATATTACTGTCAATTCTAGATCAGGGCTACATTTTGCTTGTGAGATTTGTCTTATCCCAAACCTTGGCATTTTATTTTTATCACTTTGTAGGGAATCGCCAAGTCGCGTCAACAAAGGCTTTCCAGTCGAAAAAACGTAATGTCAAATCAGGCTTGTGGTGCGAAAGTTCCCATATTGTGCGTCACTATCTCATCCAGTGACGATTCCGAGGCCGACACCGTGAAAAAAATTCCCGGTCTGGCTAAAATTCCAGAAGATTCTCAAGAATTATGTGAAAGCTATTTTAGAGAGGTTTGTTGCTTGAATTTTGACTCTTATTGTTCTCAACGCGTGTGTGTGTCTTAAAGGTAGGGCGCGCAGCGTTCATTTTCTTAATAACAGTTTTTTATAAATAATGCAGAAAAAATCGGGATATATCTTATAAGATATTGCTATTGCTTTCTGAGTTGATTTATGCTTAAAAACAAAAAAAATTTTGTTTTCATGTGTGGGTTTCTGACGCTCCGTTTCAATTTCTAGAAGGTATGTTAAGTTTCCGCCGCGCACCCCCCTTAAGATGTGTAAGCCTTTATTTCATTAAGAAAAAACCCCTAAATAAATCCTAAAAAAGCTTTCAGGGAACTCTTTTGGTCAAAAATAGAGAAACCGATGACAATGATTTAGGCCTCGGAACGACCGTCCTGTCTGATACAGTGGATGCCAATCTTTCTGAGTCCTCTTTTGAATTTGACACTCAGAATCCGCAAGCCACAAGTCGACCCTCGGATGTCAAAACGTCATCCGGTGAAAAACCAGTCTCAAATGGATTGCCCAAACCCAACTTTTATTCAGTAAGTGAATATTTCATATTTAGAACTCAGTGTTCACACGGATTATAGGGGTGTTTTAGTTTTTTGTGTTTTGGGTGTCGCTTCACCAAAACTAAAAGTGGGAAACCTCTCTGGACCGTTTGGGTTGTCTGTTTCACATCCCCCCATTACGCCTGACCCCACAACTCACTTTTGAATATTCATTATTCAAAAACCCAGATTTTACGATTAGTTTTTTGAAAAAAAAATATATATCTTTTTCTGTTAAATTCTAACTACATTTTGATCTACAGAATGCCATTCAAAAAACCTTCCGCCCCTTCGACCAGTTCAGCCTCAACCAACGCCATTCACTCTATTTTTGATCCTGAACGTCAAATACGTTCTGATGACACAGGATTTAACCAAAAGGAACTGGAACAGTATGGATCTGATCGTTCCATTTTTACTGTTACTACTGAAGTAGTTTCAGATGGCGATAAAATATTGTCCGCTGAATTTGGAGTATGGGGTTGGGAAAAGATCTCACATAGCAAATACGATGATCTCCTTAAATATAAGGCTGATCTGCTCGAGAGATATATTGATATCCCGGTGTCACTTAGAAATATTATTAACGAGCAGTTCGAATACATCCGTTATGTTGAGGCTGGTTCTGGCTAGTGGACATCTAGTGTAAATAAACCCTGCACATCTCCCCATCACATTTGGTCAAAAAAAGAACGAAAAAAAATCTAAAAAAAAAAAATCGAAAGAAAACACATTCAAAGAAAAATTTGGAGAAAAAAAACCCTAAGAAAAAAACGGCCTTTTTTAAGGCTAAATTTTGCGACTCTCTATATTTCAAATTTCCTCAAAAAATTGTGACCACAAAACTGTGTATTTGGAACTTCATTTTTTACTCACAAGATTAAAATAAAATTTCAATTTTATCCTACAGTCAGCCCCTTGACAGAATCATTTCACACCCCCTTAATTTCAGTTTTCTGCTACAAACAGTGTGATAATCGCACTATTCAATTTCGTATTTTATTTATTTCTTTCACTTTCAGGAACTGCGCACTCCCAAAACCAGTACTTTTAATGTGGACGATGTAAATGACAATGGGGCCACACGGTCCGTTTTAGATGGCAAAAAAAATCTATTGGATGTGGTCTGCTCTTCCTTTGAACAGCTTGTGATTGTTATTGAGGAAAGCAATGACCTGCAAATGCATTCGGTGAGCCATATTTTTGACCTATTTTTGACATTTTCTAGATATCCAATATTTTTATTTGATGATATCTGTTTTTTCTCAAATTTCTCTAAACTGAGAATTGTGAGATTGTTTGATTCCACCTTCTAATCTTCGTTATTTCTAGATCGTAGAAAGTGAGAAAAAAAGAGTAAAAGATGAAATCAACGCTATCACGAAAATTTTAAATGTCAAGTCTAAACAGAACATCGAAAACTTGCGGCGTATTATAGAGAAAAAAAATTGGAATGTGATTATCAATATATCTAACAGTTTGCAGGTAATTCTCTTTGCTTTTGGCTCTGTAAACCAATTTTGATTGTGAGCCCCATTTTTGAATTATTTTTGGAAAAAATTCTTTGTCATTTTGTCGTGAATTGTGTCATTCAAAAAACTTTTCAGGACATTGTGCAAGCTGCTTTAATGGGTATGGAAGGGGTGGCTATAAATCTATTTGAAGCCCGAGATCAAGCTATCAATCTGAAAAAAGCCTGTGGGAAGGGACTGCTATTTCAAAATCGTTTATTAGCCGCTATGAAAAGCACCAAAGCTATAGGTTTGTACAAATGTCAGCCCCCCCCTTACCTAACTATTTGTCCTTACTGAAAAAATATTAAGTGACGCGAAGACGCTTATATAATTTCATAACAAATCTATAAAAACCCTCTTTCAGCCGATCTGCAACAGAGAATTGTTAAGCTGGCTGATACCATGATGGAATTTGTTTTGAATCGGTCTCATTTGAAAAGCTTTCTACTGGAAGTTAAGGGGGTAAGTGTAAATATGATTTATCGGAAAACATTTTTTTTTTTTTTTAGTTTTAATTTCGGCTTATAGAGACAGTATGTTAATCAATAATAAATCACTTGTGAGTAAATTTTTCTAGGCTAAAAATTTGAGAAAAACATTCCAAACTTCTCCTAACCCCTTACATTCGATCTTCATGTGATCAAAAAACTATACCTACGTTCTTTGTGTAAACTGTCATTTTTCATTATTGAACGGTTGTCAAGACGGCTGTATCTTTATAACAGCCATTTTTGTAAATTAAATCAGTTATTTTTTTAGAATATTCAATTAATATTAAATTAAATCAGCAATTTTTTACTATGTTATCAAAAGCTCAAAAAAGTTCTCATTTTTTGCATTATTTTTCTGAACACACTTCTGACCCGACTAAACCCAGTTTCTATGAGAGAGACCGCCCCTGTAAACACAACTCTGCCTCAAAAGCCCTCATCCCTCACAAGCTCCAACCCCTCAAAACATCACCAAGACCAAATAAATTAAATTTTTCATTCAGATCCGAGCTGATTGTTACAGTAGGTTAAACAGTGGCCTGGAAATGGGTATGGAATTAACTGAACATAATCTCAAGAAACCCAGCCATTTCTCCGCCGAATATATTGATTCCATGGATGCACATGATCTAGCGGAAGTTGGTGAACTAGTGGAGGCTAAGCTGCTAAAAGGCATACTCATGTTTTATTCCTATTCTTATTTCATTTTGTTTTTTCAGATCTAAAAACAGATGATCTACCAAAAAAGCTCAGAGGTTTGAGGCCTGCAGAGAGAGACAACGAAGATTTTATCAGTTAGTATACACTTATTTGTATGTACGTTATTTTAGTCCAAAAAAAAATTCAAAAAAAAAAATTTAAAAATTTAAAAATTTTGTTCATTATTGACCAAACGATCGCTTTTTACTAATTTTCTGGGACAGTTCCCAGCCAATGTTCTCAACCCACGCGATATGATGTAAATATCTTTCTACATTTGTTTTGTTGATAAAATTTGACTCTAGTCTGTTAATTTATATTTCTATTTCGCTGGCTTATTTTTGCAAAAAAAAATTCTTTGTTCTATTTCTGTCTTGTCTAGAACTGAAATGAGCCAAAACTGGCCGAAGGCCGAGAAAAAAAAGTGAGAGGGGACCTCAATTTTTATTTCCTTTTCTCTCAAAAAACGAGCCAGTATTGGTCCATTGTCGATAAAGGGGGATTTTTGTGTTGTATTTTAATTTTGTTGAAAATTACGCCATAAACAGGCCGAACGTCGAAGAAGGGGAATTTTATATTGGGATCCTAACTTTATTCTGAAAAACACGCCCTAAAACGGCCAAAGGCCGACACATGGAGCCACTATACCAAAATTTAATTCTGTTGTAAATGCATCCCAAGTCGGCAGAAGGCCTATAATGAGGGTTAATGAGGGTTATTAAGTTTATTATTAAAAAAATTTCGGAAAAAAAAACTTTCTCATTTCTGTCTGTCTAGGAGCCTGGAACAACGAATTCGAAGATTCCCGACTGGCACGCTTAACTGAAGAGGCCGGGACGAACATTGTGACCGAAAACTCTGTCAAAAACCTGCTGTTCAGCAGGCTGTCTGGAGAAATTTTAGATCCAAATACATTTACAAAAAAAGAGGTAATCTCGATTATTTCTGCAACATATAATGTAATGTCTAGACAGTCCATTTTGATATGTTCATCAAATGATAACAATAATTTTTATATTTTCCTGTTATTTATAAAAAATTCAATTTCCGCCACGCGACCTCAAAAATCTTAACTTCGATATCCAAATTTTCTATGTTATTTCATCATTGGGTGAAGATCTAATTCACCCTTTCAAAAATTTTGCTTTTTGTTAAAGCCAAACCACAAAAAAATAAGCGTCTCTCAAACTTTTTTGCTATTTATTCCATCTAACCTGTGGCAAAAGTGCGAGATATTCCGGATTGTGACTAATTTTTTCATATTTTCACTTTTTTATGATGATGTCCCTTAACATTTATGGTGCTCAACCTTAATCATCACATCTCCCTACGAAAATTAAACCCCGTTTTAAACCCCATGCAACACTAACTGGCAACTCCCTAAAAAATCTTTCAAGGTTATTGAAAGACCTTCGCTACGCAGAAACTTCTCCACCAACAAAATCAGAACCCCGCTGGTCCAAAAAAATGAAAATCCCAAACAGAGGGCAGGAGACGAGCCAGAAAGTTCCAAACGGAATTATCTGACCAGTTCAACGGAAGATTCTAACCCGTCTCCCAAAAAGATGCCGAAGCTGTCTGAGATGTCCTCACAACCGTCTGGTAAGTTTCCAAAAGAATAAAAAAATCTAGATAAAAAAATCACTCCAACGACCTGTTCGTACTCCTCAAAATCCATCCGAAAATCTCTAATTTTTAGAGATAACATTCCTGAGCATACACGATCTTTCAAACATATTTGGTCCATTTTTTTGTGAAACAATTGTTTACTCATTCTTAAAAACTTTTCAAGAGAAAACTTTTAATTTATTTATCGGTTTTCATTATTTATTAACGGATTATATTAACGGATGTTTCAATTTGACCACTAAAACTTCAAAATCAACTTCACCCATGGCCAGTTGTTTTTGGCCGAAGTTCCACTCATCCAATTTAAAATAGATACAAGAATCATTGGTAATATGACACCCTCAACGGCTGTGTTCATTTGTGACTTTTTTGTCGAATTTGCTGAGGTCAAACGGTACAGATGCCGTGTTTTGGCTGAATTTCACGTATACAATCTAAGATAGCAAATCATGCTGAATGATACACCCTCAACGGTGTCAGATTTCATTTTTGAGTATTTTTTTCGAATTCCATTGATTTGTTGGACCCTTCCCGTGTAGTTTTCATTAGAACGGTCATAGGAGGCAGGTTTTTCGAGAGAAACGGATAATTTCCGGTGAAAAACCGGTGAAAAATACCGGAAATCGAATTCCGGCTCTGCAGCGCAACGCAAATAAAAAGTTATTCTATGACTTAAAATTCAGAAAGAATCCGAATGTGGCCTATTTCGCTTGCTGAGACTCGTGTTCGTGGTATCATAAAAAAACGAACCATGTACCTTTCTTGTTCTGAGGGTTTTGTAGTAAGCCTTGGATTACATTTAGTTGGAGCAAATAACTTAAACAAACAAACAAATATCAATTTACGGGAAGACTAATCACCATGTTTTCATTCGTTCACCGGATCTTCGGTAATACCAGAAATTAACCGGTAAAAATGAGACAAGATAAATTGGATGAGAATACGAGGTACACTCCTTCGAAGCCAATTTCTGGTGGCTATTTTTTGTTGGTAATTTGACACCCCTTAATGTTTATTGAAAAAAACTGTAATATTGACGCCCTTAAAACGTATTCATGTGGTGACAAAAATTGTATTGCAAAACTTTCTCTTGAAAGTACTGAGGAAGGGTATATTTTTCAGGTGCCACAGCGTCTTACTGACTGACAGATAAACAAAAAGGGCTATGTGGATTGTGTTCTAAAAAATATTGCCTTTAGTTATGCAATTGCAAAATTCAAAAGTTCTAATGTTTGTAAAAACTATTTATGATAAGCTTTCGATTTACTTATAATTCATTTCAAATCACGGGTTTTTTCGAGTGAGAGAAATAAAAAAAGTATCTTTCGCAGAAATTGCAGTAAAAATTTTGGGCAATAGTCCACGCGAATTGGGTAATTAGTGGCCTACATCGAGCTTATCAATAAATAGTTTTGTACATTAAACATGACTCATAGATTATGATGTCGAAAAAGAAGAATTTAAAAAATTTCATAATTTTGTCGTTTTTTGCTGCTAGTAGTTCAAGAAAATATGAAGAGGTCAAATTTCAAAATATTGACCACGTGAATGAATAACTGTGAACCCTGATTGTGTCATAGTTTCATTGAAAATATTAAGAATAATTCGCTCTTAATTTCAAGGCCAATAATAATTTGATCGCCTAAAAATATAATTTTTGTTGGATTTTTAAAATAAAACTTTTCAAAAATGTACTGGTCATGCGGCGTTTTCTGTTCCAGTTGATCATTTATAGGGATGCGTAGACATAAAAGCTCTTTTTGAAATGGATCATGAGTAATTCCACCAGAAATATTACATCTTACCATCAAATACAGTCAGCATGTCATCTC
>SCLH01000690.1:25261-38583 GCA_004367855.1 Oikopleura vanhoeffeni | reverse complement strand
AAAAATATCGTATGTGCTCCGAGCTTTTCAGAAAACAAATCGAGAAAATGATACACTGTGATTTCAATCATTCATGTACAGTAGAGTTCTCTGGAGAGGTCATATTTCATTTCCTGAAATTTATTGATTTTTTTGGACCCTTAAAAAGACATCTTGATGCTCATGGTAATGTGGCGTTAAATTTTTATATAAATCTTTGTTATATTTACCTTGTTTGGGGTAGAGTCCTTTTTAACTTTTCGTTTGAGAGTTCCAGCAGCAATTTGTTTAGCGTATTCAACAGCGACACTTTCAAGATACGCAACAGTTGAGACTGCCCCTGGTCCGAGGGGTTCTACAATTTGGTCAACCAATCCCATTGACTTCGCTTTTTTGGCTGGTTTGGCACCACCAGTCATTAACATTGGGAAAGCGTTGGCAGGGCCAATAAGGTTTACTAATCGTTGAGTACCACCGGCTCCTTAAAATATAATTATGAATAAAACTGGCCTTTTTCTCAGCTTTTGAAAGCAAAAATTATTACAGTGGACTGCTTCTGAAAGAACGCTTCCTATTAATATAACAATTGTGTGTGTATATACATTTGTGTGTTCTGCTTTACAGTTCTCGCTCCCTAACGTGTAGAAGTTTTTGGATGTGTTTTTTTTTTAACTTCTGCTTATATGTATTTATAAAAGCCCCAAAAGGCAGAAAAAGTTAATGATGTACTTTTTTATATATTTTCATAGATTGCCTAGAATTATTATGGTTTTTGAAATATGAAAAAGAGTACAAGTTGAAAACTTTTTGATTTTTACATTTAGGAATTCGAGATTCAAAAACAAAGCAAATTTCAATCAGTTGTTTTTACAAAAAATACTGCTGTATATAAAAAAATACTGCAGTAGATAAAACTGCTGACTGTATTTGATTTGTGTTATACAAAGGGTGCGCGCCGGGAGGCTTAAGGGGGTATGCGACTCTGATTTGACATTTTGGCCAAACTTGATTTGGCCAAACTAAAAGTTTTCATGAGTGTTCTTTGACCTAAGGGGGGTTATCGTAACCAAATAAAATGATCCCAATCACAAAAAAAATTTGGGCCCCTGGTGGTCAGAAAATCGCTATAGAAAACTCTTTTTTCTGTCTTCAAACTCGATAAAAAGGAGATAAATATTGATTTTTTTTCAATTAAAAACGGCAAGAGCGTGACCGCAGCGAAATTTGGCTTTAGACAGAATAAAAAGACAGAAATAAATTTTTTGAATACTTTCGAAGAAAAAATTTTGGTCATTTGATGGAAAAATTTAACCATCGAAAAACTAGATTTTCTTGAAATGACCAAAAGATTGAAAAATCAAAACCCCTCAGTTTTTCAAAATCCTGCTATGATTTCAGCCCTTTTTAATTTATGAAGATAATATGTTACTTTTATATCATTTGATCTGTCTGAGGGCAACATAAAAAATGCGTAGGTTTAGCCCATTTTGTCCGCTTGGCCAAAAACCACAGTAATTAATTATTAAAACTTGCTAAAATACCTGGAAGGACACCAAGCATTACTTCTGGGAGACCCAATTTAGTATGACTAGCAGTGGTTGCTACACGGTAATGACATGCCATGGCTAATTCAAGACCACCTCCAAGAGCTGGACCGTTGATAGCGGCGATAAATTGTTTTTTAGAGTCTGCGATTCGCTTGAACATAACTTGACCATTTCGAGACATAGCCTGACCTTCAGCGGCGCTGGTAACCTAAATTAGTACTATTTCAAGAGATTATTCAGCTGAGGTGTTTTTNTAATACAAATACAACTCTCGAAGCTAACTTGGGTGTTTTTTTATGGCAGGTAAACTAAGACTGCTTGGTTTGAAAAAAACATGATAACTTCAAATCAAGCGATCTTCGGATACTTTTCCACCCTTTAAAACCAATAGATAATTATAAGCCTTTGCTCATTTTTGTTTCTTTCGTGATTTTTTTTTCTGTTGGTAAAATATTTGTTTTGAAAACTGCGGAGTGTTTTCCTGTTTCTGTCATATACAATTATATACTTACACTATTGATCATGTTAATATCAGCCCCGGCTACGAAACATGTGGCTTTCTTTGAGATTAATACAACAGATTGGATAGCTGGATTCGACTCTATTTGATCTAATAGCGCACCGAATTCGCCTTGCATCTCAATATTGATAGTATTTACTGGACTGTTTGGTTGATCCATTCGTACGATAGCAACACCTTTTCAACGTTCACAAAAAAATTAGTAAAAAATAGAGTCAAATTTCATATGAAAATTGTGTCATCTGTCATTATTATAAAATATTCTACATCAGTTTCTTGTAAAAATTTGAGAGGTGAGGCTATACCATCTGTTTCATATTGTTATTTGCTCTGATTTTCTACTCACAGACTTTTCTGCGATTTTGAATTGACCCAAGTTCAAACTCGAAAATCAGAGCTCATAATATTGAGGTTCTATAGGATACACCTGAAAATTTTTACAAAAATCGGATGAATGTTCTGGAAGTTATTCAAAAAATTAGGCCTTTAACATTGAAACTTTACATCAAAATTGTCGGCGGTATAAATTATCAAGGGATCATTATAGATATATATGATTCATGAACATTTCCTTGGCGGATTTCCATTTCGAAATATGGTGCTGGTACGGGTACGGTAGCAGCTTCAGCCTGGGTACGGATGGAAACAACTGGAACGACATTTGGTCTGACGGCCAAAATGGCGGATGCCCTTCGAAGGCCTGACTGACCAGTGCGTAAAAACCGCAACATTCTGAATTAGTAGAATTGTTGGTCGACGACTTCATACAATTGATCACAATACATATAAATACAATTCTATGGTGATTGACAAAAATTGCTTGGAGCGTAGTACGCTGAGGCAGGCTTGTAAAAGGGGTAAGTGGGGATGGAATGAGATTGAGGATGGAATTTTAGAAAAAAAATTTATAAGGGAAGATTTTTACAAAATAAGAAGAAATTAATATTAATTTTTGTTATATATTTCTAAATTTCTGAAAGTTTGTAAATAAAGTTGTACACCAGTACACAATCTTTACATTACTCTGAAACAAAAATAATTTCAGAAAAATGGGGAAACTTTCTGGGGATAAAAAAGGATGGGATCCATCCCATCCCAAATTTTGGGGATAGTATTGGATAGGGGATGGAAAATCAGCAAGGAATACATCCCTTTACAGGCCTGCGCGGGGGGTACCGTACAACGGCCGATTATGTACAACGGCCTGTAGTACAACGGTCATTGTACAACGGCCGATTATGTACAACGGCCCTGATGTACAACGGCCCTAATGTACAAAGGCCCTGATGTACAACGGCCCTGGATACGAGAAAAAACAACGATTGTAAAGCAGAAAAAGATGAGAAAAAATCTCAATTGTAGAATTTACTATCCTGCATGTTATTCAACACTTAGGTAGATTATAATTTAGATCCAGCATAGTCTATGCTTAGGGTCATACCTAAGGGTCAAAATGGAATAAAAAATTATGAAAAAAAATTTTGGTCGTCACGTGATCAAAATATAGCGATTTTTCGTGTTTTCAGTATTTAATTAATATAAAACAAATGCAAAATCGGCAGTTTTTGGGTCAACGCCACTTATTAATGAAATTAACATACTTTTTCAAAAAAAATAAAATTTTTCGAAATTTTGATTTTTTGGCTCCCAAACCTCGATTTTACAACAAAAAAAACGTAAAAGTTAGGAAAAAGGGATGCCCGTTTGATCCGACAAAAATTATTTTATTATCAAAATGACCGCCTTGTTGAACTTAGTTATCACCAGTTTTTTGGTACATAAATCCTGCTGAGCTTTTAAGAAAACATTAATCTTCTCTCGCGCGTTCTCGAATCGAATAGGCGGATGAAAAAACCCCCTTTTTTGGTCATAAATACAGTTTTTCGTAATAAATTATCATTTTACTGGAAAAATGCTGATTTTTGAAAAAAAATTTTCAAACGAAAAAATGCGCAAGAAAATTTCACACAAACCAGTACATGTGAAAAATAAAGCCTGATTGGTCGATTTTGGCCGAAAATCGATTGGTGGACACCTTAGTCATACCCGGGAGGACTATCTTAGATCTATCATAGTCTATCTACAAAACTAACAATGTCAGAAATAATTATTTAGGCTCATGGGAAGAAACTGTATCAAAAAAAAGATTCTGATGATGAAAAAAAAATTGTGTCACCTGGTGGTTGCAATTCGAGTTTCAAAAAACAACCTTTTTGGCTTTGTAATGCATTTAAGGGGGTGGCATCGACTCGGCAGACTGGAGTCAATTTAACTTACGAAATTAATTAGTTGGCTTACTTTTTTCTGCTTAATATCGTTAGCTGAACCAGAATAAATGTGCATCTACTTATAAAAATAATTTTTGCCTATTTTAGGGAAGATTTGAGTCCGAACTTTATTTTTTGAACTCGTAAAATTTTCAAAAAAATCATAGCATTATGAAAATTTTCCGCATTTTTTGTCCAAAATTTTTTCTGATCGTTTTTTTGAAATTAATGAATAAAAGCTAAAAAAATTGCCACTTTAACTTTTTTCATGCATGTCTACATATTTTCTGACTGCTGTTTGAAAAAACATAATATGTTTATTTCTCATTTTTTGTCGACTTTTTTAGAAAAATTATGAAAATTTTCCGCAAATCAAGTCCAAAATTTTTTATTAGTGGTTTTTTGAACTCTCCATGAAAAATCAGGCAGAATCACATATTAAATGTTTTGGTATCTATTAAATATCCGTATGTCAACTAATGAGTTGGTCGCGCGATTTTCATTTCTAAACTATCGATGAAATTTTTAACACTCGGCTGTACACTCGATAAGTGCCATTTGGCACTGAATATTTAAAAATTTTATGCTGGTCAAAAATTCCAAATAAAATTGTGGGTGTAATAGGCGCCATTTCTTTAGATAGTGAGAACATTTTTTAATATCAAAACGCAATTGAAGGTCAATTTTTATCTCAAAAAAAGTTGTTTTTCTCTANTATCAAAAATGCGTAGGCGGAAACACCTTAAAATGTAAATTGACATTTCTCAGCCCTCTTCACCCCAAATTTTGTCATATTCGACGTCAAATTTAAAGGGCTTTATGATAAGAATATAAAGCCGATTGAGCTCCTATGAGACGCTACCCAAATCGCCAATTTAAAGTTTAAAAAGTCATTTTACCCTGAAAACTCACCCCGAGATTTTTTTTCTATTTTCCATAAAAGTTAAAAAGTGTCCTTAAAATTCTGCACAAGTCATGTACTTTCATTCCTTGATGAATGTCTTGTATTAAAACACGATTTCACCCCGGGTATGACCCTATCTATGCTGCATAGTTCGAAATCGTGATGATAACCAAAAAATTTTATTCGAGGTTTTGTATCTTGAAGAGTTTGGAATTTCAATAAACTTGTGACTTATATTTGAAAATTTTTATGGTCGAAAAATTACCAGAAAATGTTTTTCAAAACGTAGTACAGGGGGGCCCAATAGCTCCGGCCCAATATTGCCGAATGTGCTGATATTGCCAAATTTAACCTACGCAAAATCAACATTTTCGCTGATTTTTTTGAGATTAATATCTCAAATTACTTAGTATGCGTCATGAATGACGTCACTTACAAGATTATTTTTCCGAAATATACTCTAATCAACTTTTAGTTGATTGCGTTTGATGGAGAATTACATTCTACGCATTTTGGTGATTCACGTCATTCAAACCTATCGTTAAACTCCTTATAAAATTGAAAAATTGTTTGACATATGGATTACGGGGGCTCCTGGTCATTTTTTACTAGATTTTTAGTCAAAATTTTTATTTAATTCAGCTTTTGCAAACGACTCATCCGATTGAATTCTTAGATAGATAAAACAGAGCACAAAATCTGGTAAATAATTGAATTTGAAAATTGGTCCGAATCCGAAGATTGTTACCATTTTTTTAAGAAAAACTAGTAATTTAACAATTTCAATTATCTCAGAAAAAAAGATAAAATAAATTGATCCGATGAACCAATTTTTTTTATTTTATTTTTCACAAGATATTTGTGCTCAGTTTGAGCTATCTAAGAATGTTATCGGATGAGTTGTTTTTAAAAGCCGAATTAAATAAAAATTTGGCTTAAAAACTAGTAAAAAATGACCAGGAGCCCCCGTGATTGATATGACGTTATTTCCAACGCCTAGGCGTTTTTCATTTTTTTAACGAAAAAAATTATTTTTGTTCCCATATTTCCGAAAGTGCCCAATATTTCCGAATGTGCCACTTTCGGCAATATTTGCCCCTCCCCCCCTGTACAATATTTGGACATAGAAATTATTTATATCGAAGATTATGCCTATGCCTGGAATTATTGCAAGTGCCTTGTTGTAGCATAACCATTTGCAAAAATTCCAGACAAAGGCATAATCTTTGATATACACTAGTAGTTCCAAATTTGTACATAGAAATCTTCTCGTCTAAAGTTTAAGGTTTTCTAAATGACGTTTGAAGTCATATCTACAATGGGATCTCCTTTCTTTCAGATACACGTTCGCGTTTGACCTACAATACTAATCGTGGGGAGCGGTAAGAAAAAGCTCGTTTTTCGTATTAAATAACTTAAACCTACGCATGACTCAGAACGGTTTCCACGATGAGTATTGTATAAGGACGTTAACTGATAAGGGCTTTGTACAGAAGGATCAAACGCGAACGTGGATCTGAAGGACAGGAGATACGGTATCTCAGATACCCCTTATACACTTAGTATTACATTATGTACCTTTGTTCATATTGTAGAAACAATTTTATTCTAGAATTATTTCCCTATCCAATTACTTTGAGACCCGCGTTTTTTATTAGCCAGGCAAGTATTATCTTCGGATGATTTCATTCAAATTACCTTTAAAATCAATGAAATTCGCTTCTAAGCCAATCAAAAGCGAGTTGTCAAAATGTTACCTTTTTCTCAATTACCAGTGGTAATTTACCACCTAAAAAAACCATACAGTAAGTGACATACTGTATTTCGAGGCACTTTCTTTCTCAAAATTGCCTCAGACATAGTTCCTAGTTAAGACCAGGGTTTTTTACGCTGGAAATTTTAACTCCCCTGTTCAATTGAATCTTTCTTTCAATAGATATCTGAGGTAATTTTCAGTCATTAGAAAATCTCGGATTTCGAAAAAAATCTTAACAATTTTTTCGGATTTTTGATACCCCTCTTAGCCTTTACGCAGGTGAAAGCCTACTTGTAAGTTACAATTTATACTTACAAGTTGTAACACCTCATAACTGAGGCATGGTGAAAATTAAACCTCAATGAAAGTTGATATTTCGAAATTTTCTATTTTTTAATTCAAATTTTTCTAGAATTTGAATGCTTAAATAACCTTCCTCAGAGGAAGTTCCTCTAAAATCAGTGATTAAATTACAAAAAATAATTGTTTGAAAAGTCACAAATGACCTTGAATAAGATGGATAACAAAAAATTATTATAAGATTTTGATGATTTCTCTTTAGTACTATTATTTTCCTCTGAAATTATTAAACATAAAAACAATTTTATATTCTAGAAAATGTCAAAAATAAGAAATATTTTTTGATCAAAGTCTCAAATTGAAAAGCGCAGTGTCAGCCACTCACAGCGTTGCATTGAGGCGTATGAGTCACCATGGGCAATTTATTTCGAATATTTTAGCTTTCTCTCTCACATAATCTCTGACCTTTGAGACAATATTTAAAATTGACTTTTGGAATTCGTTATTTGTGTTATATCATGGGGTGACCTTTGAACAGTATTATATTTTTTGGAAAATCGGCAATTTTTTTAAACCCAAAGTCTAGCCGGGTGAGTTTAGGGAGAAATTTCAATTATTTAAAACTATTTGATCACCGAATTTCGGTGATTATTGTTTCAATTGTTGTCTAACGGCTTGCTAATAAACTGGACAACTTGTATTTTTGTTTCAGTACGAAAAACTAATATTTTCTTTTTATTTCTAAGGCAGCGAAAAATCTAATGGCAGCCCGACCTTTCTCGGAAATATAGAATATAAATCGATTACGGAGTAAAAAATAGTCCAAGAAAAGTGATACACGGGGAGGCCAAATATCGCCGAAAGTTTTTTGGCAAATTCGGCGATATAGTGGGGACAGAAATAACTTTTTTGTTCAAAAATGAAAAAACGCGTAGGCGTTCGAAATGACGTCATAGGTCAAAAATTTGATTTGATTTTATAAGCAGTTTCACAATAGGTTCGAATGAAGTGAATCACCAAAATGCGTAGAATTTAATACTCGACCAAACGCAATGAAATTAAAGTTGAAAAGAGTAAATTTGAGAAATTTAATCATGAGAATGACGTCATTCATGACGCTCACAAAGTCATTTGTAATATAAATCTTAAAAATTTCGGCGATATTGGCAAATTCGGCGATATTGGCACATTCGGCGATATTGGCACATTCGGCGATATTGGTACTGGAAGTATTTTAGCTAAAAATCGTGAAATTGCGTAGGTTTTTTCGGCAAATTCGGCGATATTGGGCCCCTGACATTTTTCGTTACAATTTTTGTATTTTTTTACGTTTTGACTACAGTAGTGGTGCGGCTGCGGCTACAGTATATTATATTTGAAAAATTGTAAGTTCCAAGGGTAAAAACGAATTTTTCAAAAAAATATACCATGAAACTTTTTGGACACTTTCTGTTACCCCATGTTTGTGTTGTTTTACTACTTTATGATCAGGAGGATACGAATTTCGGTAAAAATTCCAAGGAATTAAACTACATAAATTTGTCAGTTATCTAAAATTATATTTATACTACTGTTTTAGTACTGTAATGTTTTAGTACTGTAATGTTTTAGTACTGTACAGTTTTAGCTTAAAATTTAATTTTATGGAATACGGTACGCATGTGGTAAGGTTTAAAAATAGTCTCAAAATGCGCTGCGAGCAATAATTCCAGGTATGTAAAACTTTAACTCGTAACTTGTATGGATTTCGACTTTTTGAGTACGGTACGCATTTTGGACTCTGCGGGAAATTGTTTAAAAATGCGGTGTGGATCAAACTACTGTATTTGTGATGTTTACGCGAGGTGATAAGAAGTGTTGATCGGAATGCGCTCAAGGTCAAATTATTATAAATATCTAAAAATTAGCAAAGTGTTAGGAACTGTTTTTTGTCCAATTACCAGCCGCTGACCCCTTAAAGTGATCATTAACCTAAGGGGCCGTTTTCTGTATATCTGAAATCTAGCCATTCCTTTTCCCAGATTTTCAGGAGCGAGTTAACACTGACAATTATGATTCGTTCCGTATTATTAACAGTAAATTTGGGTGATAAAAGCTGGTTGTTTAACGATTCTTTCATATTCAGCTATACTTTATATAATATATTTTAGAAAGTAAAGAGAAAAATTCCGTTTCTTATTTTTTAGGAATGATAATCAAGAATAAATGATTTGAAATCAATAAAAAAATTTTCCATATACAATTTTTTTTCATTGATTTTCGATAACTTTTGCATTCTCCAACAAAAATTCGGATAATCTTTTGTTGCACATTTACCGTACAAGAAAAAATACCGAAAGTAATTTAGTAATTTTAAGAAACCTTCCTATAAGTATGGGGGAGTGGGGAGTAGATAAATGTCAATGCTGGGCAAATTTTTGTGTTTGTATTTTGACATTTCTCGCTCCTTGTGTAGTTATCGGAAAAACAAATTCACAAATTGGCAATGGACCTTGTATTTTGTATACACTTTTATCCTTAATTCCACCGATTACTTTTCTATTGGTTGCACAAAATAGATACTGTATTCGAAAACATATGGATATTCAAGTAAGTTTAAAAATAAATTACAAAAATTCATATTTTTAAAACTCATTTGATAATCATCTTATTTCTAAGACTGATTTTTAGTGTTTCAAGCTTTTTGGAAACTCCTTGAAATTGCGATAACTTCTGCAATTATACTGTAATTATCTCTCAGTGACATGAATGGCTCTGCGCAGCCATATCAACCGTGAACCTGTTTTTTTGATTAAACTTGATATACAATGCAGTTGAAGTGAACTGGCTCCTGATAAAGGAGGTCTTTTTACGTACGTAATCTAACCGATCAATGAGGACGTCTAATTTTCTCTATCCTTGTGTTCAGGTAAAAAAACATGCCTTTTTGACTTAATTTTCTTTGATTTTCGCACCATAATCTACCATTGAAATCAAATTTTTATCTTTTTGGCGCGTTTTTCAATTATTTAATTAGATTTTTTTATAAGATTTTATTTCATAATAAAAAATATACGCGCTTATCAAGCGTTCATTGGTCAATATTTTGCCCCATTTTGCTCAAGAAGAATCATCATTCCAAATGACAATTAAGTCCTTGGTTGGCCAGAGCTATTCGTCGGCTTGGGTTATTTTAGACTTTCGGTCAACTCGAGTTAAGGGGGTAGCATATACCTGGCAGATCGGAGTCAATATAACCAGTGTTCTAAAACGGGATGAGTTTTCAATCCCGATCCCGACTCGGGATTCCGAATAATCCCGTTTTTTTTAATAAAAATATATGTTCTGTTATTTTACAAGCCCAAGGGGTGGTGAACATTGAATCGGTCGTTCTTTTTTGAATTTCGGCCTGATTGGCTGTAAATCGACAATTTTGAATATATAATATTATATCAAAAGAATCCTCAAATACTTTTTTGAAAACTGGCTTCCTCGGAATTTTGATACTATGTATCGTTTTCACACAATTAATTTTTTAAGAAATTTTGGCGAAAATCCTAAAAAAAAGTAGGAAAAAATAACTTTCGAACGGCTAATCGTATAAAATTTTCAACAATATTTTCGGAAATAAAATTGCAAACTCTATAACATTTTTGAATTGTAGGTTTGTGACAATGTTATTTCTGCGCCGTTTTGGCTCCAGAAATTTTTTTTGCCTTCAGATAATCAAAGGGTGTGAGGGGGTTAACCGCGGTTAACCAGATGGTTGGTGAGAGTGGTACTAAACTGTCTTATGGAATCGCGAGATCAAAGATAGATCTTCCTAATGTATGTTTCAAAAATGTCCAGTCTACATTTGTCTAACCGTACGAAGCCTCTGAAATCCCAAAAATTACTAACACCACCCCTTAAATAAATGGTTATGAATAATGGTTATTTATTCAAATTTGTGGGTAAAAACCTAAAAAATGGCCACTTTCACTTTTTAAATAGATGCCTACATATTTTCTGACCGCTGTTTGAAAAATCATAAAATTTTTATTTTTTCATTTTTTATCGACTTTTTTAGAAATATTATGAAAATTTTCCGCAAATCAAGACCAAAATTTCTATGAGTGGTTTTTTGAATTCGTCATAAAAAATCAGGCAGAATCACTGATTAAATTTTCTGGTATCTATTAAATCTCCGTATGTCAACTGATGGGATGATCGCGCGATTATCATTTCTAAACTATTGATGAAATTTTTAACACTTGGCTGTACAACCGGTAAGTGCCCTTCGGCACTCAATTTTTAAAAATTTTATGCTTGCAAAATTTTTTTAATATAATTGCGGGTGTTATAGGCGCAGGTTTTGATAGTCAGGACATTTTTTAATATCAAAACGCAATTGAAGGTCAATTTTTATCTCAAAAAAAGTTGTTTTTCTCTACTTTTGGCCATTTTTGACAATTTGTCATGGAAAAAACTTTGATACTAAGGAAATATTTTTAATAAAATTTTTAAATGTGCAGAATTTTTAAGCTACTTTTTAGCGCATAACACCCGAAAATGACTGAAGTTTATTAATATTTTCTTTAAAAAAAATTCTTAAGTCGGTTTTAGTTGGAAATGGATGTACAATGAAAAGTGGTTCTTTATATTTTTACAGATACTCAGCTATGTTAAGAAAATAAAAATATGAACGTTTGCAAGAATGAACATTTTTATTGAAGATAAAAAATAAAAAAATAAATTTCCACATTTTTTCATATATTGCTCTGACAAAATATACCAATTTTCCGGACTTATGCTACCCCCTTAAATGGGTTTCAAAGGCAGCCCATATCTTTTGTTCTGCAAATTCTATTGACAAGATTTTACGATTTTTGATAGCATGTTTAATTATATAAAAAATAAAAAAATTCAACATTCTGGAATTCTTCTCAATAAATTTGAAATTAGCTTATTTTGAGTATAAATTATAAAAAAATCAAAAATCGTAAAATCTTGTCAATAGAATTATACTGTATAATATAGGTTCTATAGGCAAGTCGTACCTTTTTAACTAAAAGAGCCAGAGATCTGATTTTTGAACTCAACGTCGATTTTTTCGTAATAAACAACTCAAAAAATTGTTAAAAATGACCAAAAATTTTCGAAAAAAATATTAAGAAAATTTTTAAGTGCTGAAATTTTATTTTTTTGCTTTAGCGCTCGGACGGTTAAATATTTGGTCAAAGTTTATAATACCGTTTCCAGAAACATTTAACTTACGAATTGTTTGGAACACTTGAAAATTTCATACGATGACATTGATGTCAAAAAATAAATTTTCAAATCGTTATCCTGGGAGTTAAAAAATTAAATCGTTATCTCGGACAAAGAATTTTCATTGAAAATTATCTCAAAAAGCTGCATGCAAAAATAGTTTTCCATGTAACATTTAAAAAAAATCCGACTTTCCGTGATTAAAATAGCAGAAAACGGTCCTATTTGCCACCTTTGATACATTTTAGTGAGAAAATCGAATAAAATGCGAAGAATTTATTTTCGCCTTTAAATTTCACAGATTTTGAGCAAGTTTGAAACATTTCTTAAATAGGACGAAAAAGAATATTGCTATCATAAAAATTAAATTAAAAGTTCTTCCAGAGATTACGAACTAATCTCATAATTTTTTCTCAATAAATTCGTAAGTTTTAGTTACTTTGTATGTCTATGTCGAGAGTAATCAGTTTTCAGAGGAAATGGTCTCAAAGTTTAAATAAGTATTTACAAAATACTCGGACAGGACAGATACCGGAGCATACATTTTTCGTCGAAATTTTTAAAATGCCTATCTTTCACTTTGAAAAGTGCGTGGGCGGTAATCAGCAGTTCCAGTAAAATACGAATTAACCAAATGCTTCATTGTTCGATTATATTTTCTATTTTTGCATTTAAGGGGGTGGCATAAACCCGGCATCCTGGAGTTCGGGTTTTCATCTTTGAAATCGTAAAAATATGAAAAAAAATCGAAGCATTATGAAAATTTTCCGCATTTTTTGTCCAAATTTTTTTTGTTTTAATAACTGAAATCTGTGGGTAA
>SCLH01000690.1:0-12879 GCA_004367855.1 Oikopleura vanhoeffeni | reverse complement strand
GGAAATCGAGTCTACGAGTTAAAGGGATATCGGTCGGTTGAGACCAAAATTATTCATTTTAATATTTTGCTCTTTAGCGACATTTGAATTAATTCTGAATAAAGTTTAAGTTTGATATTTACTAAGGAACCTCGAAATTTTTTTTGTAATATTAAACTATATTAAAAAAACGATTTCGGAGTTTTTGTTTCAATATTGCACTAAAATTCTCTTCAGTTAAGATTGTTTGATCCAGTCCAAATAAGAACTTAATCTTATCTATCATCAATGAAAATAAATAATTTATTCAATTAAATATTTACGCTCAAAAAGATATTGTTTTACTCAAAATGAAGTTATTTTTAAAAATTTTTATACCTTGTGTTTTAGGAATTCCAGGACTTCCTGGGACTTCTCAGTCAACCGGTAAACCACCAAAAGGTCATGGAAATGGATTTGGATTACCCGGTGAAAAACAAATACAAGATAGTAAAATTTATACTGATCTAGATAAAGAAGCTATTTTTAACCGATATGCAACAGCAAAGAAAGTTCCATTTCAGTGGTCAAGTTCAGGGTCAAATTTGCATGTTGTATCAAATGACGAAAAACAATTTGTCTGAGGATGTGTCTGAAAGTAACTTATATGACACACAGTTTTTTATTTCACTGAAAGGCGCGCCCTGCAAGCGTTTAATCAAGCAATTAACATAAAGCTAAAATTTTGGTTCAGTTAAATATAATTTATTAATAATCACTTTCAATTTGAGAATCAAATCTTAGGTTTTCTCGAAAGTTATTTGGGAATAGTAGGCCTACTAGTATAGAAACGTTAGATAAATATGTTTTTAAATAATATAACCTACTAGTATAGCCTATACTGTATAGGGTGTTATCGGGTTTCGTTCATTTTAACTGCCGTAGTGGCCGACAATCTCTGGACCCGTAGTGTCTTCGAGCCATCTGTCACAGATGATCTGTGGCTTTGCGTTTTAAATCAAGCATATAACCGAAGATACATTATCAACAATGTTGATTCAACATATATTTTTTCAATGATATGCATATTTTTCAAGGAATTATCTATAGTCCTATATAAACAATTTGTTTAAAAAGTTTATAAAAAGTCATCAAATGTGATTAAAAAAATTAAAAATTCTCTCATTTTCGCCGATTCTCTCAAACAAGTGCATAAATAACACACATTTAGGGTTAATTTGACATTTTCAAATTAAATAATATAACCGTCGCAAGTTTGGGTATTGCATCTGAAAAAAAATTTAACTGTTTTTATCACCCATTCTCATGTAAAATAATATATTAAAACTATGGATATCTCTGCGCCATGAAAATAATTATTCAATCCTTTCTTTCTTCGGCCTACGCTTATTAGTAATCACAGTTTCCGGAAGTTTGACTCTAAAAATGCTTCTATAAAGTCGGAGGCCAAGTTAAAAATGCAATAAAAGTCATGGAAATCGTGACGCATATTCTTTAAGGATCTTCCACGTGATTTGAGTACTTTTTGAAAAATAAGGCATATTACAAGTCAATTTGAAAAGTACCTCAAATTACGTCAAAGAATCCAGGGTCAACCTTCAAGACTTTAAGACTTTTTTCGCATTTACAACCAAAGTTCGAATAAAACAATCAAGTACGAAAGTAATCAAAAATAAGGTTGGAATATGTCATAAATAACCTTACTTCTCTCGAAAAATAAATCAACGTGACGTTTTGGGAAAATATTATTCAGTTCAAAACTCTGATTAGGTGTTAATTGGCCCTAAAAAAATTTCGGCTAATTGATCACATTTGTTGACTTGAACCAAAACCTTATTTCCTAATTGAAGGCCACGTATCGCTTCTGGACTTTAGTGTCATCAAGATAATCCTAAAACTTCTAGACCACTTACTCTTTTATAAAATTGATTAAAGCATTTTTGAAAAAAAACTACTCACTTCTACAATCTTTCCCTAAATACACTCACGGGATTATTTGGGCTAAGGTAATTGAGCAAACAGTCTTAAGAATTTTTCTGATCTCCGCTTCAGAGGCTTTTTTGATGATTTAAATTTTTTTTTTGCAAAAAATGAAGTACTGTAATTACGGCTGTCAGGTTACTCACTTTTTGATGTTCAGCCCAAAACAGTCTGTAATAACAGTAAAAGTTTTCCGAAAAAAAACGCACAAACGTCAATTATCTAAATAGTCGATCGATCACTTTGTTAATTTTCATTCATAGATGATTAAGGGTCCTAAATTGCGATTAGAGGCCTTCGGGCCATGGATGGCTCGGAAGACACTACGGAGTTAAACCTATGATAGTTATGAAATATCGGAAAAGTACATTTTAAAGAGAATTTAAAAAAAAAATTTACTAGGACAGAATTTTAAAATTTTTCGAAAAAAACCGGGTTTTTGATTGGTCAAAAATCAACTTTCTTCGAATGGAAAACTAGGACTACAAGCGTGTTGTTAAAAGTCGTGGGATTTCGACAGTCAAAAAATTTAATTTTTTCGTTTAGTATTCCAGAAGATATGACCGCTTAAAATATGACAAAATGTCGATTTTTTGAGAAAATCACATCATTTTGGCAAAAATTTAGAAAAATTTTATTACGGAAGTGCTTAAATCACACTAAATTAAGGGAGTACCTGACGCCATTCAGTGATTTTAAAACGCCTGTGCTGAACTGAATAACAGTCATTCGAGTTTCATATTTTGGGACCCAGGAGATATTTGTCTAATTTTTTTAAAAAAACGTACCCAAAAGTTTTATGTATGATCGTACTGGTATTTGTACCGGTACAAAAAGTCGATTTTTGCATTTTTTGAATAAATTTTAATTGGCCGAGGCGATAACAGATTTTTTNTTTTTTATATGTTGGGGATATGAATGAATTTAAAAAAATAATTTTTTTTCGGTCAAAATTAAAAACTTTTAATTATTTTGTTAGCAAACCGTTAAAAAAATTTCGAATGCAGCAAAAATTAATATTCTACCATATATGGTTCCCAAAAAATAACGTTCGTCAGGTACCCATATTTTTTCAATCTAAGGAATTTTTTTTCGAAAATTGAAATTTTTTTATTTTTTTAAGATTGAATTCAGAGTGAACTCATGCAACAAAAATTAACGTGAACGGGTTAAAACTTTAGAAGTTAGAGCCTGTAGAAGGACAATTATACTCAGAAAAAATAGGAAATTTCGGAAAATTTTTTATATCAAAATGTTTTTTTTTGGATTTTTTTTGAAGTGAAATCGATAACAAAATTGAGAATAAAGTTAAAATTAGCTTTCTACCATGTCTGAGTGACGAGATATAAGGTCCGTCATTTTTGAGGAAAATCGTATCATTTTCAATTTTTTTTTGAAAAACCGGCATATGTAGGTACTAAAATTACGCTAAAACGAAAGCTTTTTTAGAGTTCCATATATAACGTCAAAATTAAATTAAAAAATATTGTAGAAATATAGATATGGCTGATTTGAATATCAGAAAATATGATTTGTTGAGAAAATCTCATCTTTTTGAGAAAAATTATCTAAAAAAAGTTTAACGGAGGTGCTAAAATGATCTCTTAACGGGTATGCTCATAAATTCAAAACAACGAGCTACTCTGATGGTGGTAGTTTTCTACCACCTAACTTTGAAAAATCATATTTGTGTTTACGAATTGTGTATTCGTATTTACGAAAAATGTTTTTTTTCATCCGATTAACTTTCAAAAACGTAAAATTGTCGTTACTCGATAATTTGAAGAAAAACGGTGATGATTTTTGTTTGACATATCAATTAAGAAAATACCGCCTCAAAATTTGAATTCTAAAAAACTTTATCGCAATACTCTGCGATCGCTAATCAAGCGGCAAGAGTTATTTGATCGGTATCGCGCGAGTTCAAAATCAAAAAATAAAAATTTGAGAAATATTTTTTTCTTATTAATCTAAAAATTGATTGAATTCTCCGAATTGATCAACAGCAGCCGCAATTTTGGATATTTCACTGTGCCGGATGTGTAAATATCTCGCCGAGAATTGTTTTTCTCTTTCAGGTGATGCAAATTAGCACTCAAGAGTTATCAAAAATAGTTTAAAAAGACAGAAACTAGGACAAAAATAAAACAAATCATTTTTTACAAATTGATTATTTAATAAATGTCTGAATTTGATTCTTATTATGAGGGTGATGAAATTGATATCGAAGAAAGATTAGATTTAATTTGCTTTCTGTTAAACATAAAATATTTAGTCAAATTGTCGAATAAACATGCGCTCAAATTTGAAGAGTAAATATAGTCAAACCTTTTAGCAAATAGTATCAATTTATAGATTTTTGTTGTGGCTTATTTTATTTTATCCTTTAACAATATCATTTATTTTTTTGGAATTGCAAATTATTTCATGAGAAAAAAATTGAATAATTTGAGGTGTGAAAATACAATAAATAATTAATTTTTACCATGTATAAGATCCTTGATTTTTGAACACAGAAATAAAACAAACTTCTAACCTGATAGAAAGGCTTTTAATTTTTCTAGAATTTTCTTTCAACACTCACGTAAACTTTTAATGTGCGAAAATTCGACTCGACAAAATGCTTAATTCAGAAGTAGACAAGATTAAAATTATATAGAATAACACCAGAAGATAGAAATGTGGAAATTCCGTGTGGCCAGAAAAAGTTCGCCAAGACCGACACCTATATATAGCTAATTAAATATAGTGACTGTTCACCTATTACGGAACCAAGTGTTAGTTTTCATTTTTGATAAGGAAGTTCAAACGATATATTTGCCTCAGCATTTGATTTCCTTGATCTTTGATTTTTGTTCTAGAAAATTTATGATAGAGAAAGGTACAGATATCACGGTAACAAGCTCACGTGTTTAATGTTTTTTTGGTATTGAATGATGGCCAATGATGGACGTATTCATCGTTTTTTTCTGATTTGATTTTTTATTAATCATCAAATATTTTTTAATAGTTAAGCATTTTATTGAAATCCACAATTTTTCATAAAATGGTTATTTGCCTATAAAAGAGAGATCGGACATTTGATATTATTTTGGTTCGATATATATCAATGACTCTGTGGCAAATTTTAATTGCTTCTATTAATTTTTTTAATTAAAAGTAATTTCGTGAGATACTAAATTGAAAATTTTGATGTTCTTTTTGAAAAATTATTTGTTCTGTATTATACCAATTCTCTTTGTTTTGAGTGTCCAACCATGGGAACAATAACACTTTCTTACAAACGGCTATTTCATATAGACGAATAGGTGATAATTTTGTAGAGTAACGATGGAAAAACTCCAAAAAATCAACCTCTCCGAAAATTGAACAAATTTCCCAAAAAATATCCACGGGTTAAGCATTTAAAATTTGAAGTTAATCGGACGTTGTAACTATATAAAACTAAGCTCTCCAGATCGACTCTGGTAGTTTGTTACCAACATGAGGTTAAATGAAACCTATTTTGTAGGCGCACATATTACGCCCAGAATAAAATAAAAATATTATTGGGGAGAAATAGTTATGTTCAATTCAAATATTCCAATTCATATGATATGTCCAAATGTGGAGCATTTTTGGTATTATTTTACTTTTTTTTCATTCTTGCATACATTTTAAATTGTTCTGAGTGTAATTTAAAATTCGCTCAATTTTCTCATCGGATTTCTATTGTTTTAAACAGTTATTTCCAAATCAGGGTTTTTATTTTAAAAATAGGCTCGGGTTTGCTCAGCCAATCGGTAGCCGTTCAGTTGTGGTCGGGAAGCGCGCTGATTGGTCAAGAGAAAAATGTCCTGGAGGGAATAGTTAAAAACCTTTAGAGATGAATTTCTGCATAAATTTTTTATGTTTTTTGATAATGTGTTATGTACCTTAGGGATCATGGAGAACAATATGTATGGGGATAAAGAATTGCCGTAAAAAGTTTTTCTATAATTTTTTCCAATTTTTCCGAAATCCGCCTACGCAAATCAAAATTTTAAAATTCAAAATGGCATTTTCGATCAAAAATATTGAGATTTGGAATTTCGCTAGACGAAATAAAATGTTCGTCACCCCTCAATTGACCTGGTTATCCATTCGTATCAAGAATTCAAGGGAGTCGAAAAAGTCCGATAACAGCCTAGTATAAGGTAGAATCGACAAAACTTTTTTTGATAAACGGGTATTTTTATATGTTTCAGGAAATTAAAAATAAAAACGATATATGCGAAAATTTTCAAAAGCGGGTTTGCATTTTGAAGACTTTCCTGGTGAAATTTTCAAACTTTTTGCATAGATTATTTTTATTCATGCTTTCCTAAAACATATCAAAAAAGCAGCTACCGTAGGCAAAAAAAGGTTTGTCTGGCGTACCTTATACAGTATAAGTTATACTAGAAGTACTCGGCCTTGATTTTTTACTGAAAAATGTTTTTTTGATATATCCCTTTACGAGGAAGGTAGATATTTTCTAGTTTGGTCTAGTACAATATGTATGTTAAGTAGTACCAATGTATTAGACCAAATTAGAAAATATCTACCTTCCTCGTAAAGGGATATGCATTATTTAAATAAGACTAAAAACGCCTTAAATTTACATGATATAAATTAATTTTTGAAAATCATTTGGTTGAAAATTGCCCTTCAAAAAATGATTCCCCAAGAAAACGGTTGATCTTTAAATACAAATTGACCACGTTGGATAGAGAACGAAAAATAAAATTTGTACAGGAACAAATTGGAATAAACAATAATGGTGAGTTAACCGGTGAATTAATCGTGGAATTAGAAGAAAAATTAAAGAAGATGCCGATTCTCCAAGGAGATGTACCGTCTTTGTCACCATCTTCAATGATTGCATTTGGTGGAAAACCACCACCAATTTGGCTGCCAGATCCCGAGTTCGGGTTAGGGATTTTTTTCATTAAAAATTACAGGTTTCAAAATCAGATAAGGGATTAATTCATTACAGGGGGGCGGCCCGATATCGCCGAATTTACCAATATCGCCAAAAAATCCACTCAATTAAAAAAAAAATTATTTCTCTCCCCATATCGATCATTATGCCTGGGTCACTTTAAAAACTTATTTGCCTGTTAAAAGAATAGGGAATAAGTTTTTAAAGTTACCCAGGCATAATGATCGATATCGCCAAAAATGCCCAAAATCGCCGATTTTTTTTATGAAAATAACTTTCTGCGCATCGCGTAGGTCAGAAAAGCGACCACAGGGCGATCTTTCCAAGATAAGTATATTTGTTCTACGTTTATCGAGACATATATACAGCCTGAGTTTTCTCGTTTACTGCGTTTTTGACACGTTTACTCAATTTTGACACGTGATTTACGGCGTTTTTTAATACAGTGCCATGCGTTTTTTAAATCCAGCGCCCTGCGTTTTTTAAATACAGTGCCCTGCGTTTTTTAATACAGTGCCCTGCGTTTTTTTAATACAGTGCCCTGCGTTTTTTTAATACAGTGCCCGCGTTTTTTTAATACAGTGCCCTTGCGTTTTTTTCCCGGGATTAAAAAAACGCAGGGAAAAAGTTTGTTTACTTACTGCGTTTTTTTAATCCCGTATTTTGATGTCTACCCGCCCGAATAAAAGAAACGCAGTAAACGAGAAAACTCAGGCTGTATATATATCGAAGATTATACTTGCGCGTTGCTGAGAATGCCACCGTTATAACTGTGACGTCAGACCAATCAAATCACAAGATTATTAAAATAAGTTGACAATCGTGTGATTTGATTCGTCACCATCATTTCTGACATCACAGTTATGACGGTGGCATTTTCAGTTCAGCGTAAAAACACTGAACAAAAACTCCGACTACTACAATGACTTTTATCAACCTAGCCTGATAAAGACGTGATCGAGGCGCACCAGGAACTGAAGAAATTAATGGTCCATCAGAATATAATATCGGGCCACCTAGCATGAACCCTTCGCCAAAAGCTGAAATTTCAAAAAAGCAAAAAGTTATCAATTTTATAAATAAATTTGGCTATATTGAGCAGTCTTTGGATAAAGCTTATCCAAAGGAAGTTAAGTTCTCCGACAAAATCAAAGAGATACAGGAGCAATACGGTTTATCACAAACAGGTAGTCTTGATGACAAATTAATAGAAGAAATTTCAAAGCCGAGATGTGGCAAGAAAGACAGTCCTTCAGGTGCGATTTAAAAATGGTCTCGTGTTTCCGATATTTTAAACTCTTGCATATCCTTATTCCAATCAAAGTGAATCTTGAAAATGAGGGTAATCTTTATAGCGCCGCGCTATTAGCGCGTGTTCGAATCCCATTAATGTTGTCCTGGTGATTGTTTTGGGTATGATCATAGACAAGCGTGCTTGGGACCGTCAAAGTTGATCGGTGCGTAATCACTAAATCAAATACTAAGACAATCACTAAGGGAACATCAGTGGGATTCGAACACGCGCTATAGAGATTATCTTAATTTTTAAGATTCATGTTGGTCTGGTAAAAGATATTATTTTGCTAACCAAATCGCCTCTCAGTAGTTAATAGGTGTCAAAATTCTGGAATCCCTTTTAAGGCACTTTGGTAGGGAGAGGATATAGCCTATATCATATAGGGTCTCGGGTCATTCTTCCGGTTTTTGTCCCGGAATCCGATTTAAGCGGGTTCCGGTATTTTGTTTTCGAACCGAAACTCGCCAAACATTGAGTTCCAGCACAAAAATGAATCCCGGAACTGGCCAAACTTAGACTTCCGGTTTTAACTTTAAGTCTTTTTTTTTAAAGTAGCCCATTTTCAAAAAGAAATAAATTTTGATCAAAACATGGAATTTTTTTATTACATGGTGTAACACCATTAATGTGCAAGAACGAAACCTTAAACTTATTATGCAATTGAAATGAACCGAATATCACTTAACCAACCGGTTAAGGACAACCAAAACTTCACTTTTGACGTCTCCGGAAGAATTATGATTTCAGTTAATTCCAAGAAAATACTCAGATTATTTTTAAGGCATTCTCCGAAATGTTATTGACCCACTTTTTTATTTTTGCCACAGTTCTATGAAAGTTTAATAAAACTTATTTTTTTCTCCTAGGTATTCGAGCTCCTTCCGGATATAAAATAAACGACGGTCGGCACAAATGGGACGGTGGAAACAAACTTATTACTTGGTCCCAAGCTGGGTATTCTAATGATTTGCCTCCAGAAATTCAAGTAGATGCAATGAGACGCGCTTTTCAAGTTTGGTCTAATGTCGCAGATATCAAATTTGAATACAAAGGAAATGATGACCCAGGAAAGATTACTGAATATTCCATAAAATAAAATTTTAAGGTGGCCGAAGTGAATTTCTCTAGCCGAATTTTTAGGTGTATTTTCAAAAATTTGGCGTAAATACGTTTTTTAGAAGCTTAGTGCAAGTGATTTCAAGATATTCTTGGGCAAAAATGGCATTTTTTCTTGAAAATTTAGCGGTATTTAAAAAAAAATCCTAAATTTGTAAATGTTAATTAAAAGCATATATGGATAATATCATTGGATATCAAATTGATATTATCAACCTCGTATGCAATCGGGAAATTTCAGCCAATCAGTTGGCTGCAATATTTCCGTCAAATTTAGGAACATTTGAATCGAGCTTATCGACCGCATTCCGGGTGGGGAAGTCTCTGTCAGTTACCTAGGCTAGGTAACCTAGCCATAAATTTCATCGTTTAAAACACTCCACTTCCAAATTGTTTAATTTTTTTATAATCGATCAATAACATACGGGTTAACGAGAGTAAAAGTCAGAAACGCTCAATTTATGAATATATTAATACACTTGCAGACGCTGATATTCAAGCTTATTTCGGGTATCAAATGCATGGTGATGCTTGGGGATTTGATGGTGCAAATGGTTTACTTGCACACGCATTTTATCCCGATCCCGCGTATGCTAATCTAATGGGAGACATGCATTTTGACGAGGACGAATTTTGGACCCTTGGCGAAGGAAAAATTGTGAGAGCTATTGATCCGTCGAGTGATAAGATACAATACTGTCACTTTCCATTTAATTATAAAGGGGTGGAATATAAAACATGTATTCCTCATGAACGCCAGGCGAATTATCAATGGTGCAGTACAGAGCTGGATTATGCTAGGTTTTTGAAAAAAATAATGACAAATTTGTTAATTGAAATAAGTTTGTGAGCGTGATTATTTTTGTAATTATATTTTATTACCAAAGTTATTAATTTGTAATTTTCTACAATAAACTATATAAATGTTCTTTGTCAAGGTAAAGTTATTTTGCCGTGCAAACCTTATAGTAGACAATACTTCGTATCCCCCTTTCACACTTAGCTTAAGATCCCGGCTCTGTGTGGTAACTAGCTGGCCGAACTAGCTCACGCACATACCATTTTGCACTACGTTACCACACAGGGCCGGGATCTTAACAAAAGTGTGAAAGTGGGATATATTATACGAATGACTACACCAACTCACGCCTAGGACCATGATAAGCGAGACTTCTTATACATTGTATTTAAATAACCGACGTACATGTATTTCAGATAACCAGTAGAATTAAAATAAAAAATAAACTAGAATGGCTGATGGTGTGAAAAATAAGGTTCCAATTAGGGGGGAATAAACTTTGAAATATAAAAGCAGGGGTTTATCATTCCAGGGTTTTGTCATAATTCCCAAAAATTTTGGTAAAAATTATTTCAATTTTCATATCCAGAGTCAATTAAAGGTTATATTGCGAAATAAAGAAATGCGTTAAAAGCTTCAGCATGTCCTGATCGTCTTTGGAAATTTTGATTTAAGAAATTCAGAATATTTTTTCGGAGATTTAATTCTAAAAACCTGATATTCAGTACAAGATAAAACAAGTTGGGGATATTGTGCTACACCAAGTTTATTTACATACGGCGGAAATGCTAAAGGAGAAAATTGTCATTTTCCATTCACGGTAGATAGCATATCACTTATTTTAAAATATTTAATGATTATTTATTATAAAATTGATAATTATTTTGTTCAATAATAATTATTCAATCAAAGAAATTATTATCAATAATGTCGGATTTAATAATTATCAATTAATGAAAAATGCGAATTTGTCTTTTATTAATTTTTAAGCTACTTTTTTTCAAACTTTTAGAATTCTTCTAGCAGTTATTTGTTAAACTTAAAAAAAATCAATAATACTTAACCCTTGTGAGCATATAAAAAAAAGCCGGATATGAGCTACGTGCTAGTTTGGTCAGATTAGATTTATTTATTATCAATCAAAAGTTATGTTTAAATAAGTCCAAAATTTTGTTGAAAAAAACACGATTATTTATAACAATCATTTATTTTCTCAATAAAAACATATTATCACACTTTTATTATTATTTGCAGGTACCTATAGTAATCAAGTAACTCTGTGATCAATTCTTGATTGCTTGAATTAATTTTTGTAATAAATTATCATGGAAAATTTCAAATATAGATCTTGAAATTTCACTTCCGAAGACAAATATCTGTCCCTAAATACCAATAAAGTTAAATTCTTAGTGTTATGCTTAGCGTCTGCAGCGTGGTAGCCCAAATGACCCAATTTTTTGACACAGGATGTATTTTTGGTGTAGAATTGGCGTCACAAAAATTTAGAAAATTTTAATAAAATTTGGGGTTTTTTTTCAAAAATGAACTCCTGCAAATTGTTAAACTAGTTGGGAAAAGTTGAAAATTTAGGGTGGTTCAAGATGGTTCAAGGCCAATTTTTTTTTCTAGGAAAATATATGGACAATTTAGCTCAGGAATGCAAATTTTAAACGCATCAGCTTGCATCGGTAAGTTTTTAGGTCAATATCGAAATTCGAAACCTAAAATTTTGTCGAAATTTCTACCGATGGATATGATGGAACAATGTTCACTTTCATTGTTGGAAGTTTGCTGGTCAGGATTGATTAAATAATAAAAACACTTTATTATTGTTAGGGCCCGGTGGCTTAGTGGTGTGTGTAGCCGCATTACAATGCAGAATCCTGTAACCGCTTATTTTTTTCTTCTCTAAATTCCCATAAAAAAATGAAATTTTATAAATAGTTCCGAAATAAGGTCAGTTTTAAAAAAGTAATTTTATCAAAATTGGCTGATCAAGTGACCATTTCTCCAAATGAATGGAAAAAGATGACACATTTTTTTCATTTAAAAAAAAAAAGCTAACTTCGGAAATAGAGAAATTTGACGGTCATAATTACGCGCCTATTACCCCGCGGGGTGCGGCGTATAGTTAGAAATTTCGTCGCCCAAACCCCGGACTATCGCGTAATCCGGACTATACCCGTACATTCGGACTATACGCGTACATCTGGGAAAATGTGCTCTGATTGGCCAATTTGTACAATATCTAGAGTTAAAAATTGCGTTAATATGCCAAAGAAAGAATTTTTAGTGATTTAAGGGTAATTTACATATATTCAAGACAGAATTCCTAGTGTACTTTGATTTCATCAAAAAAATGAAATAAAGTTAATTTAAAAAAATCATGAATTCAAAGAAGGTTTCAAAGAAAAAAAATAAAACCACTGCTATAAACTATCATTTATCAGTCGAAGAGAAATTAAAGGTTCTTGAAGTCCGCAAAGAAAGTCTACGAAACAATCCTGAAGCTACCTTGGTGGATATCATAACAGCATTTTTTTCTGAAACTCAGCGGCATTATATTCAAACCGACGCTTTGCAAGAATAATTAAAAATAAAAAAATATTATTGCTTCTAAGGAAAGGTAATAACGCCGACATAAATACTTCAGAAATTACTAGCCACCTTCTTAAACGTCCTGACAGTTACTCAAACGTCTTGACAAACATCCACAAATAATACAGTTTTTTAACCATTACACACGAATCGTACAATATTGTACAA
>SCLH01000689.1:399399-410758 GCA_004367855.1 Oikopleura vanhoeffeni | reverse complement strand
TTGACAATGCATCAGAGAGGTTTTATTGAAATTTTGATTGAGCGTCAAGTTCTGAAATTAAAAATGGCTCAAAGGCCCCGATAAGTTTTTATTTCAGTCATTTTTCATTTTTAGCTTACATTTTTGAAATGCTCAGTTTTTAGGGCTCAGTCAAAAGGTATCTCTTTCACCAGTTTAGGAGATACAGTTTCGGCTCAGACTACATCTGAAAGCACAAGACTTGTTTGACAATGCATCAGAGAGGTTTTTTTGAAATTTTGATTGAGCGTCAAGTTCTGAAATTAAAAATGGCTCAAAGGCCCCGGATAGTTTTTATTTCAGTCATTTTTCATTNTTAATTTGGTAGGAGGTCACTCTTCCGGTATTTGTCCCGGAACTCAATTTCTAAATTATGGAAGATTTTTGCTCCCTTTTTTCCAATTTGCATGAATCTGAATTCCACCGTTTTGATTGGTTAAATCCGGAAAAGACGTAGGTATTTGCCAAAAATTGATCGTTCTCATTGGAGGATAGCAAGTTATGCAAATTGGAAAAAAGGGAGTAAAAATCTTTCATAGTGTAGCTAGTTCCGGGATCACTTTTTGTGCCAAAACTTAATGTTTGGCGAGTTCCGGGATTCACTTTTTGTACAGGAACTCGAATTTTTGCGAGTTCCGACTCGAAAAGGAAATATCGAATCTCGCCATAAGTTGAGTTCCGGGAAAAATGTCGGATGAGCGACCCTTAATTTCCAGGGAATTTCTGAGAGTAATTTCCGAAACTAATAAAACTTTCCCATATCTACCGCGATTTTTCATTTTTAGCCTACATTTTTGAAATGCTCAGTTTTGAGGGCTCAGTCAAAAGGTATCTCTTTCACCAGTTGAGGAGATACAGTTTCGGCTCAAACTACATCTGAAAGCACAAGACTTATTTGACAATGCATCAGAGAGGTTTTTTTTGAAATTTTGATTGAGCGTCAAGTTCTGATATTAAGAAAGGCCCAAAGGCCCCGGATAGTTTTTATTTCGGTCATTTTTTCATTTTTAGCCTACATTTTTGAAATGCTAAGTTTTGAGGGCTCAGTCAAAAGGTATTTCCTCCACCAGTTCAGGAGATACAGTTTCGGCGCAAACTACATCTAAAAGCACAAGCACAAGACTATTTTACAAGATTATGAGTTTTTGGAATTTATGGCGACAAGTTCTGAAATGAAAAAATGGCTCAAGGCCCCGATACTTTTATTCAGTCCATTCATACCCTACATTTTGAAATGCTCAGTTTTGAGGCTCAGTCAAAATAGGTATTCCTCCACTCAGTTTCAGGAGATACAGTTCGGCTCAAACTACATCTTAAAGCACAGACTTTTGACAATGCATCAGAAGAGTTTTTAGAAATTTTGATTGGGCGTCAAGTTCTGAAATAAAAATGGCTCAAAGGCCCCAAGTTTTTATTCAGTCATTTTCAATTATTAGCACACATTTTGAAATGCTCAGTTTGAGGGCTCAGTCAAAAAGTATCTTTCCCACCAGTTAGGAGATCGTTATCGCTATAACTTGAGATATTATGAAATTCTTCAAAACCAACACGAGAACCCTACAGACTGAACTTAACACGTGATTAAATATTTGCTATTGGGGGTAATCGCCACCGAAAAAGCGATCCGAAAAAAGGGCCAAAATGGCCAGAAACGTGAGTTTCAAAAACCTATTACAGCACTTAATTTTCGTTTGGGAAAAATTCAGTCATTCTGTATATTTTGTGACAAGGATCGTATCACATAAAAATTTTTATTTTCTGAAAAAAAAATTTTTGAATAAACATGTGTCAAAAATTTCCGAAAAAATTTGTTCATTTGACAAAAAAAAAAGCGTAGGCGGAACACTTTGTAAGGTGAAAAACTCAAGAGCGCGCACCTAAATATAACAAGGAAATATATATGAATCTAAGTACTTTTAATTTGTTTTGATTCGAAGGACTTATCTCAACGATGCTATATACTTAGGCCCGCCAAGGCGTGTGAAATAAAACAAAAAGTCAAAAAAATTGAAATTAATTGCGCACTTCACATTTTGATGCCTGCCAAATAATACAAAAAATATCAGATACAGTTAAGTAAAAATGCAGATACTTATGGTAATCACGTATAAATTATAGAATTAACCTTAATGTAAATGGCCTTAAAAAAGCAACAAAAATAGTCTCAGTGAAATATATTTTGCTGAAGCCAAACAAAGCAATTAAAAAAATATTGATCCTCGCTTAATTTGAGCAGCAGCTAAACTACGTCTAAGTGTAACAGAAATTGAACCATACCAGCATTTGTCTCATAAAATTTGAGCCGTGATCAAATATAATTTCACGTATTCAAAATATCCCAATATTCGAAAAGAAGCAAAGGTTTCGATGTTGTATCTAATTGGTCAAAACTTTTGTGAAAGTTTTGAAATGTTGCTAAAATTCTGATGTGAAAAACATGACGTACCAATTCCCAAACTAGCTTCCCCCTTTCCACATAGTCAGTAGTAGGCCCGGAAGTGCCCGATATGGAAAAAAGGGGAATACTAACTGCCCTTCCGTTCTTTCAAGCATTCTCACCCTCTAAAACCACAAAGCAAAATGCGCAATCTCGCGAATAAATAACGTTAAAATAACATTATAAGGAATCCCAAAATAAAACCACTTTCAAAGTAAACATAAAAGTATTTTAAAAGTTTCCAAATAGAAAAGTCGAAACGCGTAGACAACTGTACTTTGAGTATTTGTCATGAACCTTAAATAACGTTAGGTACCCTCTTGAAAAGGGTAATAGAGAAAGAGTCTCCTCCATATCGACAATCCTTCGAAGTAATAACCCATAAATGCTTCTCATCAAACCATTTCAATTGGGTTTCTAAAAAAAAACATTTTGCAAAAGACTATTAACTTAGTCTTGACAGAAAAAGTTTATGGTTGTCAGTATTCAAGTTAAATCAAGAAAAACATTCTCGCGATTTTATCATGTAAAAAACAAGAAACCATTTTTTATCGCAAGCAACGGAGTGGATCGAATGCGCACCTATAATTTATTTGTCTTCAATAGAAACTTTTGCCACTTCCATACATTTTTCCAAATAAAAATATTCCAAACGTAATTGCCAACTTTTGAGCTACTTTTTAATCGATTTAACCAAAAATGTTGCAGAAGCCCGGGAGCAACCCAGGTTAACGGATCATGATCGAGTTGCGCTAACCCTGCGCCAACTACTTAATAACTGACTAGAAAAGTTGATTATGACGCGAAAACGTTTTGCGCCAACATTCAAAAATCCTTTTATGTTATTTCAACGTTAACCCACTTGGCCATATTGCATGAATCGGTCCGAACCCAAATCAATTTTTTCTTAAATAAGACACGCGTTTGCCCAGTTACGTAAAGGTTTTTGGAGGGTTTTGAGTTCCATGAAAAGCGTAAATCCGTCCTATACAATTATTCGACGTTAAATTCTTCTTAATTCTATTTTTGTTATCTCAAGAAAACAACAATTGATTAGTGTACTCCAGCACAGAACTCCTAGCTATTGCCGGAAATATCAAAGTGATTATATAGAATTCGTGAAAACAGTTACATGCTTTATTATCATTTTAAGAAATTAATTCATAACATAACTTAATAAAAAGCAGATTTGAAACAACAATTGTTTTCAATTCGTTATTTATCCCTTCCTATACATACGGTGTTCACAAGCCGCGTGATTAAAATCCTTACAATCAAGCCTTCAATTTAACCATATTTCTGATGCGTTAAAAAACTGTGTCACGTGGCGATCAATTCTGTTACAACCCTAAATCCTAACAAAAGTTATATAACCGTTCAAAGTTTAGAACGTACCCAACAAATCTGTGCACAACAGAACCCATTTTTAAATTGTAGAACAGTAAACAAATTCAAGATTCAGATGCTTGTGAAATCACTTATTAGCAATTGAAATGCTACTCCGTCAGCTTAAGCATAACATTATAATTTCAAATCGGCTACATTTGAAGACATAGTTATATATATTCCAACTGAAGTTCAGAGGCTATTAAAACCGCCTGCTCGCCGCCCAAAATATTTTGACTATTGGGAAAAAACCCAGCAAATCTGAATTTCAAGTTTCATGAATTAATTCCACATCATTTTTGTAAATCCAAAAGCAATCCCGAATTCAATCCAATAATTGACAACTTAATGAATTGTTTTCGCGAATCTATGGTGTTAAAAACAAATAAATTAGGTTGAAATCAAAATTCTTTATATTTTTTAAAAATATACAAATTACCTCATCGAAATTTTTATCACTGCAGGTTTGACCGTACTACCAAAATAATACACGCCAGCCACGGGTGAAAGGATTTCAGCTAATGGCGAAGCACTGCCCATTGTAGATAGGTAAGTCCCGACCGGTGTTTCGTCTATCGGGCAATCTGTTTCGCATGTTTGCACCTAGATATACAATCTGCCGGGTAGTAAAAACATAAATGTACCTTTAATCGAATTCCCAAAAAATTGTTCGAAAACGGTACAAAGTTCAAATACGGCGTTCGATTATGGGTTTAGTCAGTTGTACTTACCTGTCACACATTATAATTTAAATATACCTTAATAACAACACCAGCCACACTTACTTAACCCCCACATGTCACCTCTGTGTTTAATAGACACACAGAGACCAAAAAATTATGGGAAGTACATTTGGTCACTGAATACCTCAAACAGATCCCCCGATCAAGCCCCCCTTATTTCAATATTAAAGAACATTTGGTGATTCCAGAAATTGGCTCATTCAACAGAAATCATATGCTGCAATCCTGTTTAATACCTCCAGTAAAAAACAGTCACTGCAAACAAGATAATTTAATTCACAAATTAGACCTATAATGCAACTTCGGAGATAATGTTTTTGACACTTATCTTTCTGAAAACCTGGCATTCCTTGCCTGATGAATAAAAGCATTCCTTCGATCTGGTGACAAAACCAAAATTGAAAGTTAATGAATATCCCTCTTACGGCCCCCGCGGGTATTTTCCCCAAGCGTTAGTTTTGCATCTTTTTTTTGTTACCCGATCCACCAACCTGGTTAATTCACACTTAAATTATTAAAAGTAAATTTTTTTGAAATCAGCCATTTTTGAGATATAAAATCTGTCCTCGTGTTTGAAACACCACTCAGTGCCCGGAACAAATAGATATGTCGTGTGCAGGGAGGTATCAAAAAGTTTTGCATTTAAAATTAAAAATTCACGAACATATGAACTGTAGTGAAGATAAACGCGGGCCGTTCAATGCATCCTTGTCCAAAGTAACAACAGAAAAAATAAGCCTTCGACATCATGGTGGTCATAATCTGAGAATAGATTAATGATTGCCATAAACATCCTGGACATCTTAACGTAAATTTCAAATTCTTAAAACCGATGTCAGCGAATCATTATCGTAGAATTGAATTCCTGTTCGAGAATTTCGAGAATTTGTGTATAATCGATCAGACTCGGAAAATACCTATCGTTTCCTGAAATCCAATGACAGTATGGACCAGGACCTTACAAAAATCGATAAAGCACACTCATTTCTCCATTTGGTACCCCCAGCGCCGGCAAACCAATATGTTCATACAGTTAAATTTAGTCCCTCTCAATTGAAATCCGATCCTGTGAAATTCCCTCAACCGAATCGATCTGGTACAAAATGGTTTTATTTTCCACCCGTCCCCGTCCTTCATAGTCCCAACGGAACAGTACTACCTGTACATACCAGAGAAATATTGTACGGAGAACACGGAGTACAAAATGAGAAATAGTAGTTTTTAAGGTACAAATGGAGAAATTAGAACTTCAGAAGTACACAAACACCAATATACCAAAGTTTTAAATAAGTTATAAAAACTTAGTTATAACATAATAAAGACAGTCTTATAACTTATTTTTTAATAACTCTCAATAACTAGTCTTTATTACTTAGAAAAACTGTGGTTTTTGTTCGAACTTCAAAATACTTAAATTTCTCCATGTTACCTGAAACTTAGTATTTTAAACTCTAAACACTAAGTAAAAACTGATTATGACCACGAAAACAACGGAAGAATTTTGATTCGAAGAAAAAGACTAAAATCTATCGATGTGTCCTGATAAACTTTTGTGAGTTTACAAGAATTTCAAAAAGAATAACTCGCATAAAAAAAACTGAATTCGTTCGAAAAATTTCCTCAACCATACCGTTAAAAATATCTCGTTAGAACACTTCTGTTATCTTTCCTAACCACACGAAAAATACACTACCGTTTGCTAATCAGGCCGAGAAAGTAAACAAAAGTGTAATACAGGGAGATTAAGTGGTGTTTTTTGAAATTTTTTACGGAAATTCAAAGCGTTTTCTGAGCAAAAAGTGAACCAAAATTTGAAATAAAGCCATAAACGACACATTATTTCCATCAATGACAATTTCAGACACTACGATATTCGAGATAAAATAACCAAAATGATCGAAATACATTCAAAACGGGCATTATTCGTCCCGTTTTATGACTTAATATAAACCTGTACCTTTCATTAGAACTCTTAAAAACTACTCCAAACTTACCTTAAACTATCTGTATTGGTCAGAACTCGGGAGTAAGCGGCCCGAACTACTGCTCCGTAACCTCTTCTAAAAGTGGCCCCGACCTACCGGACTCGGATCCTATAAAGACCGAGCCGACCTGTTGGCCCACTGTGCGAGGACTGCGGTTCCCGAGTGTGTAAACTGTTCTATATGCCAGTATTAAACTGCAATTAGAACTCGATTGAAATAGCCCGATTAACACGCACATCCTACCCCTCAAACGTTTGTAGATCGTTATGATCGTGCGACATTCTCCTTCCCCCGTTTTATTTTTGTTCGATCGTACAGTAAATGCATTAAAAATTTATTTATTATTTTCTTCTCTTTTCCTGCGCTTTTTAGCGTCCACTTCTCTTGCTTGCATAATGGTTAGTAGGTTTATTATTAAAAATTTGCGACACCAAAAAAATAGTATAAGTATTTGCTTATCTTTCTTCATTTCGAATAATGGAAAAAGGATACGACAAAAAACATAAACGATGTGGCTTTATCGCGTTAATGATGAGGAAGAGTTTATATTCTGTTTTATTTTCTATATTTTTTTTTGTTTTTATTGGTTATGGTGTAACTGGGATAACGATAAGTACCCCGTTCCTTTTTATTTTTATTTTAAGTTTTTTTTTATTTTTTCATTTTTACGTTCAATAGAAACCTGCCTAGAAGCTATAAAACGAGGGTGTTAAAGCCTCACAATTAATTTGGGAAATCCCGGCCGAGTCCTATTGTAATTGCACATAGTAAATGATTATGTGGACACTTAATGTTCACGCCTCAATAACCAGTCGAAATCACCGGAAATACGAAGGGCAGCAAGAGATGTCCGATATCGATACCGAAAGCTCTGAAAAACGCCATTTAGGGTTTTATAACATGTTTAATGAGACCCGATAAAAAAAAATCACCTGTTGTGGCCACAGACTGTTGGAAGACCGTATTGTAATAGTTGTTGGTAAAACTAAGTTATGTATTTGATTTTAAGAAAGACCTTCTGCTACAACTGTGGCCATTCCCACAAAGGTGGTGTCGTACAAACGTTTTAATCGACGCCTATAAATTTGTTTGCTCCGTACAGTCATGGCTAGCAAAATCAAAAATACCCGTATTGTACGATATCCGTATGAAAGACGTAGGTTAAGTTCCAGTTTACGATTTGTTTCTTCAAATCGTAAAACCTCTTGTCACATAGAAGCAGTCATTACGACATCAATGTTAAAGTTATTGTTTGGCTAGAATTCTATGAGTCCTGGCCCGAGTTGTTTTTGGACGTTATCCACCGCTAGCACGGGCAGATCTTTCGTTGTGCATCATATCTCAATTTTGAATTGTTTCCGGAGTTTGACACAATACCGCGTTTCTAATGAATTTGATTATGCAGTTGGTTCTTCGAGTTACACAAGGTGCTGTCGCATACTGCCCGTGTTAGTTGTTTCCAAGAATTGCTTGGCGCATCTACTTTTGCGTCGTATATGTAGATATGATGTGCAGAAAATTCTTTTTCCTGGTTGTTTTGCCATGAATCATGCCCTGAAACTATTTTCAGTTTGTTTGCAAGTATACAATGTCTCTCTGTCTATATAAAAAAGTTTCTAAAATGTCCGTTACTCCTTCTGATATCGCTGCAGCAATCGGTAATGTATGACGAATATTATTCTCGCCTCTTGGTAAATAAACGCGGGATCGCTACCCTTGGCATGGATTTTTATTGCGAATCCCTCATCGCAATAGATTCAGCGCCTTAGCATTACCTTGACCGTTTCGCAAAAAAAATCTCGCAATGCCGTCCGATTATCCTTTGGTGTGAATCTAGCATCCTTATTTTCCTTGCACATTTGCGCTGCCTAAGAAAGGCAATTCCCTGGAATATCGTTCCATGGTGCTTCCACTTCTGAATCTACTAGATCGACATAAATTTGTGCAGTCGCCCTATACTGAATAAATTTGAGTCTCCTCGATGTTGCATTTGACAAATGCTGAGTATGATTTATTAGTTTCGTCTGTGTCCTCATTCGGAAGATAACTCTCGGTCTCCCAAAACGTCTTGTCAAAAATCTATGACTGTTTTTCCCAGCGAGGTAACCTCCTTTTTGTTATTTCCTTCGAATGATGTCTTGATTCCTCTCCCAGGAAGTAGTTGAATAAGCCGCCGCCAATGAAACCGATTGAAGTGCAATTGCTTGTCTCTTCTTCTATTTTTACCGATTCTGATCCGTTACCCGTTAACTCGAATGGGATAAAAACTTCGTATCCGCGCACAGGTTATCTGATAGTTGTAGCCCTATAGAATCCACTATTAAAAAGGTCATCAGTTTGATCTCATCACGCCCGCCTCAGTTGAGCGTATCGTTGAGTCCCTTTGTGCGTCTAAGGACTTAATAACCCCCGTCATACACTAGTTGTATCCATGGCGTAAGATGCTGACAATTTTTTCTTGTTTTCTGCGCCTGCCCTCCCTACTTTAACATTCCAGCGTTCTCGTGTCCGTACCAGGTTGGTTGTACGCTGATGTTTGACGAATATCATTATGTAAAACGTCGTATATTAGAGGTTGAGGTCTTCTATAAGTGTTGTTTAGAGTAATCTTCACTGTGTTTTCTCAGTTTCTTCTGGAGCGTGTTGTTTTTGCCTCGCAGTTCACCAGCATTCATCCGATTTGTCATTTTATCGTCGGTCCTTACAACTCTATTGTATCCACTTTTTCATGTACATTGACCACCTCGAGTTAACTTCAAATTTGTCCTCCATAATTAAGTACCCTGTGTTGGTTCTACATTTTGTGACGGTTTCTGTCTTCCGATTCTTGGTGACGGTCGGTGAATAACGAGAGGCTGTTTTTCTGAGATTGGTGTTTTTCGGTTGGTGTCATAGACCATTGTTGTCATCTTTGTCGTACCTAAAATAAATCTTTGTTTCTGCCTATAGTCTCCTCGGTTGTATTCTAGAGCTAAAAAATTTTAGCAGTGCCTCCAGGTATCGATTTTTCGCGTATTCTTCCTTTCTTCGTACCCCCAAAAGTTGTTCTTCGTCAGTATTGATACTTTGCTTGCTTTTACAAAAGTGTTTACTGTCAAGTCTCATCCATTGTGTTATCTTTGTCATCCTCCTCGTAGTTGATTTGGGAAGTCTTCCGTATTGTTGTTCATGTCGGCGGTGTGTTAGTCTTGTCGTGCTGTGGTCGTCTGTTGTGGTCCGTTGTTTGTGGTCGTTGTTGTGGTTTGGTTGTAGCGATTGTTTTGAATCTTGTTGTAATGGTTTGGTTGTCTTCGTGGTTGTTACTGTTTATCGAACCATTCTTTAGGTTACCCATGTTCCGTTGTGACGGGCGTGGCTGGACGCTCTTTTTAGCAGTAATCTTTGAATCTTCCCGATTAAATTTACGCCCAATTTTACCTGCGTTGTCACCTCCCCGTGTTGCGTCGTTCAAATATTCCAGCGACCACATTTTCCGAATCCTGAAAATAACCTTTATACGTCAATCACCGAGCATCGTTGAGTGTCCCGTTCACTCCACCGTTGTCCATAAAAATGCCGGAAACTGCTTTGTATCTGAAAATTTCGCTTTTAACTCTACCCTAACTCAACATGCTGCAAGTGTGTATAACAAAAAGTTCCTGCGTCCCCGTGCTCGAGCCATTGAACGCTCGTGCGGGAAAAGGTTAATTTTCCGCGATATTGGTAGCTAGGACCTTCCCCGCGAAATAGCAAGTCCAGAATTCGAGCTCCATCAGGAAAGTGTGCTAAACACCGAAAAATTCTTAAATTTGTTTCCTTTTTATTTTAAAAAAATTAGTTTCCTAGTTATTGAACCCTTGGCTGAGTATTCCTTGCAATTGTGTTAGTTCTAGTCGTTATTCCGACTGTTACCATTATAAACGCAGTTTCGTTATTCGTATTCATTATTTAACATAATTAATTCATACGTTTTACATTATACATCTCATTTTATAAATATTGTCCGATCATTAGTTTGAAAAATTTCTTTAATCTCAACCTGAGGAAGTGAGCTTAGTCGATTGGCGACGAAATGTGTGTAACCATTTTCAATTTCCTAAACAGGAATAAACTAAAGCTAATTTCATTTTAGTACAAGACAATAATATAAATAGTCCAACATAGCTCCTGCTTTCCAATTTATTTTCCCTGGTCTGAGTTATCACCTCTTAACTCCTCTCCCTTATATGTTTTCGTTCCTCCCTTATTCTGAATAAGAAATTCGTTGTCAATATCCTCATTACGAGAATATTTATAGTAATTATTTCCGAAATAATTATATAATTACTGTTCTATATGCTGTCCTAGTTTTTCCGTATGCGGAATTCCCACATGTATCTGTGGTTCGTATAAACTCGAGTTCCTGTGAACATGTGACCTTAATCTTATAATGAGTTTAAGATTTTTTGATAATATTTTGTATGGCCTTCTGAATTCGGCCTTGTAATTACATAAATTGTTACTTGGGTCGACATACTAAAACCAATCTCCACACTAAAGGTTCCCCTACATCTAGTGTTAATGAGGTTATAACCCTAACTGTGTGTTGCCTTGCACAACAAATGTTGATTTGCGAGGTAACTGCGTACCATTCTAGTGATTGTTGCCTTTCCATAATGGTATTTTTCGCTTCCGGTTCGTCCGGGAAATTTAAGACTATATTCTAAGGACTTTTTGGTCGCCACTCCCCGACATAATCTCGGAAAGGGAACATCATAATTACCTTCAACTAGGCTCCATTGATGTGGCGTCCATGAAGGCCTTCAATTTTT
>SCLH01000689.1:387633-399378 GCA_004367855.1 Oikopleura vanhoeffeni | reverse complement strand
TTTTTTTGAAATTTTGATTGAGCGTCAACTTCTGAAATTAAAAATGGCTCAAAGGCCCCGGATAGTTTTTATTTCAGTCATTTTTCATTTTTAGCCTACAATTTTGAAATGCTCAGTTTTGAGGGCTCAGTCAAAAGGTATTTCCACCACCAGTTCAGGAGATACAGTTTCGGCTCAAACTACATCTNATCGTATGTGCCTAATTCGCTTGCCTTAAAACCCCGTTTGAAGCTATCTAAAAAACCGCAATTCTTTATTTAAAAATGAAAACAGATTTTAAATATAATCTATCGAATAAACGGTTCAACCTTGCTGAGATTTAAGACCGGCTCAATTATTGAATACAGATTTAAAAATCAACTCAAAAATGGCCTATTTCGTTTTTGGTTGAAAATTTATTTATGATTTTCCCAGCAGCAGTTATTATCAATGCGGCAGACGCCGCGGCATACATTTTACCTGTTCATTTACTTGGGCACTTTAGGTCATTAGAGGCACACCTTTTTTGGGACCAATCGAGAACGTTTATTACAATTCGTGCCCTGAATGTCCAAAACAGTTCCTACGCCCCCGCTTTTTTATCGTTTGAATCAAAAATTTTGACCTTTACTAATTTGGCCAAAAGCATTTGTAAAGATTCAATTTTGAGATAGCACTTTCAAGTTGAAAGTTTCAACTATTCAAAAAATAATCTCAAATAATAATTTAAGCTATTTTGTAGAGAATTTCTCATTGATTCCTTCAGATTATGTCATTTTCTTTCATTTATAATAACTTTGAGATAATAAGTTTATTTTATTGTTACGCAATTTTAAAATGAAAAAACCTTAAAAATGTATTACTTGTCAAGTTCTCGAGAATTTTGATCCCGTATGAACTCTTTGGCTGTCTGATACAGTTGGAAATAATTCCTTGAATCGGATGAGTCATCTCCGAGAACATTCGATGCAATTTATATATTTGTGAAAATGCCTCTTTAAATGCCATTTCAAATATTTACGTCAGTAGGACATTTTGTACGTAAGCAATTTCTAAAATATGCTATATTTGAATTGGCTGGGTCAAAGGCGTGTTAATATAGAAATCAATGACGGTGTGTTACTGCACAAATAATCTATTTTCTGTAGATTGATCTGTTTTAACCCGCTAAAGTCAAGAAACATGTCGAAGTGTATCTTCCTGTCTGATTCGTCTAGTACAAGCAGACGGACGTCGATTTATAACCCCTAAGCAACTGGCTAAATCTCCAACCGCCTCGAAAATCCAAGAAGCTTTTGAGAAGAATTTTGCGTCTCAGTGTGGTTATTGCACTCCGGGGATTGTAGCTGGAGTTACAGCCTGTTCAACCCATGTAAATTATTAATATAATTATNTTGAGAAATTTAACATTTTGGCGCCCGCTAGCGGAAGAATCTATTCCTGGTTGACCGTGAGACTACCAATCTTATTATTATGGTCAAATTAGTTGGCTTACAATTTTTTAAGTCACTTTTTAGCTGATATTTTCAAAAATTACATGAAACTGATATTTTGAAAAATTAATTTGGCAAAAAAAATTTTGACAACAAAATACAATTTGTAAAAGTGTCATGTAATCTTTTTTGGTCAATAAAAATTATTTCATTTGAGAGCAAATTATTTTCCGAAAATACTTGGTTGCGTCAATAGAAATAAATTTCGCAAAATAATTTCGTAAAAACCATAACTTTTGATATAATAATTCCAAAAATGAATATTGAGAAATATGAAAAAAACAATCATAAATAGTATACAGTATACTGTATGTGTTTTTTTCGGGGGAACAAAAAGTAAACAATTGGGAGAATTCTCCCCAAAATATAGACGATTCTCCCGGACACTTGATATTCTGTTCCTCGTCAAAAAAAACACATACTGTATAAAAATAAATTGAAAAAAGATCATTTAAGGAAGAGCGCGAGGAAGAACTTAATGGTCATATTTGCCGTTGTACTGGATATTTTCCGATTAAAAAAGCGTTAAAAGATTGTCCTATTGTCGATATTGAAGAGCTTAATGCATTATGTGCCACTTGCCCTTCAAGAAAAGTCAAATTTGAATTACATGATTGGAAGGATAGTCGAAAATATTAGGTTTCAAAAATTTTGCAGAGCAAAAGATATGTATTTTTTAAGCTTGACGCGGTTNTTAAGCGTCAAAACTTTCAAAAAGCAATCTCATTTTAACTGTAAAATAATAAAAATTAAAAGACTATAAAAATAAAATATAATTTGTACAATCAAATATTTTATAAAAAAAATTAAAACTCTTCCCTTGGAGAGCTTCAAACTTATTTATTCGGCAGAGTGCTCCCGGACCACTTAACTACCCTGAAGTTAAGTGGTCCGACTTTGAGAGCTTCAATGAACTTTTATTTTAAGGTATTTTAAGAAGTTTTTAAAATAGTCATTCCGCTTAGACAAGAACAACAGTAGTTATTTAATTTATTTGGACCTTCTTTTCGAAATTGAAGACAATTAAGCCTTTTCTAAAATGTAGTTTTTTCCGTATGAAAGCTGCTTCAATACGGAAAAACTACATTTTTAGACAAAGCTTTGAATTGTCTCAATTTCGAAAAGAAAAGGTCAAATAAATAAAATAAACTACTGTTGTTCTGTCTAAGTCGGATAAGTATTTAAAATTTCTTAAAATGACCTTAAAATAAAAGCTTGAAATTTTTTTTAAATGTTTTCGAAAAAATCGCGGTTTTGTCCGCTTAGATTTACGTTCTTGAGGGTTTTTAAGAAAAATTGCGTAGGTTTTGCTGTGTTTGTCCGCTTAGAACAAAAATCACAGTAAATCAGATTTTAATTTTATTTTAAAATGCGTCAAAATCGAGCGGCAAAGATTGGGGTTGAATCAACGTTCCTTTACATTGAGAAGGGAGTGGGGCGTCGATATCTCAACTTCAAGTATAATACTTTTGATACATACAACATTTTAAATTAAAAGGCGCTCTCATCAGAAATTGCGGCAAAGTAACCGTTGAATCTAAGTTAATAAGATGAGAAAAAAATAATCTGCGAGAGATTTCAGTAACACCTTAAAAATGTTCAAAACATCAAAAACTTCACAACTGGAATTCAGAATATTTTGCGAACCAAACCTATCATTTTTGAAACTAATTGCAAGCTGCACAGGCCTACCCATGGGCGTTCGAGTAGCTTTTCCAACCAAAAAGCACCTCCAATTCGGCGATTTTGCAGTTACTTCGCATGATTTAAATTTTGTACAAAATGCCTACAGCCACGCTGAATTTTATCTAGGTGATGATGTATTGTTCAAAATGATGTAATTGCGATATTGGGATAAATGTGAACGGTTTTTTTTTTATAATTAACATCAAAAATTTTGAAAAAAACGAACAAATTTCCAAAAATTCATCGCAATTGACAATTCTCTGTGATCCTGTATTAAATTATTATTTGGTCGTCTCTACTGTAGCTGATGCAATTGAAGTTCCATATAATTATGCCATTGTCCGGGCATATAAAGCTCACGTCACAATTTTTAAAGGGATGGAATCTCCAAACATCCACTCCTACTGTATTTTTCATCTACTGATTTTTTTTTTTTTTTATTGTTCAAATCAGCCATGCCGTCCATGTTGGGAAAAAATCTTTGCTTTTCAGGACCGCTTCCCTTTCTAACAAGGTTACGAAAATGAGGAAAATCCGAATATCAACAAAGATAAATTTTTTAAACTTTTAGTAACGTACACTGGGTGGCTTACCGTCTACAAACATTAAAAAATAAATTTATTAAATTAAACAAGAAAAATAAATTTTGTTTTGAAATTTTATTAAAAATAAAGAAATTTGAAATTTTATTAAGAGTAAGAATTCTTGATTTTTTTTTTTAATAAATAATTCTTGTTAAAAATAAAAAAAAATTGAATTCTATTAAAATAAAGATTTTTTGTATTTTTTTTCAAATAAAAACTTTTGAAAATTCGGAAATAATAAGTTAATTTACGGCTAGATTACTGCATCAATTAAATTAAGTTGGGGAAACTTGCAGTTGGATTTAGGTATGAAAACTCTTTTGCAATTGATATTTGTTAAAATTTTAAACAATTCTCAAAAAATTCGAATTTTCAAAAAATTTCATAAAAAAAATGCACCTTTCCTGAAATTGCATGGTTTCAGGTAGATCTTCCATGTTTCCATTCTGCATAAACTACAGTGACCAATTTGCAGCATCATTTGCAGCTTGTTGGGAATTAGCAAGCAATCTTGCTGAATAGGTGGTTTATAAATAAATACAGATTTTGGAGCAACAAAATGTTCTTCATCGAAAACTCGTCCTCCTTCGTTTCCATTAAGCTGAAGGAATAATGGTATTTTTTGAAGCAGCTTCTAGAATAGTTTTTGCAGAAAAAGATTTGCATAAATCCACGATAGAACTGGCATTTTTCAAGAATTGATTGATTTTATATATTCCAAGTTCTCTAGCAAGTACGGACATTTTAGGTAGACTTGGTCTACAGCAGGCTTGAAATAGGCTGTCCTTCAGTCGAGGCAAATTTTTGAAATATACAATTTCCGTGAAATTTTACACTGTTCACTTTGGATGACGAAAATTAACTGTATTTTGTTGAAAATATATTTATAAAGTGAAATTTTATTGGTTAAATTGATAAGAATCAGACATCGAGGTCAAAATTGACGCGTTTATTTGCACTCCGTTTTTTCATTGGATTCCGAAAATATATATTTCAATATATCATTTATATCAAGTTTTTGAGTTTTTACATGCATTGTGAAAATATTTAAAATTCCTTAAAAATGATGACATTTTGAGCTTATATAAGCTCTTCTCTAGCGTCGACTAAGCTTTTTACTTTTGTTCGAAAAAATATAAGAGTGCAACAAATGGAGATTCTGATCACCGAAATATGGAGCATAAGAATCTCGAAGTCAATAATTTTTTTTTTTTTTTTTTTTGGTAGGTTTTAAAAAATGAATTTGGCGAACCATGCGTCGAAATTTTGACTTGTGGTATGCAAGTCTAATCTCCGAGTTATTCGATCAAATTTTTCTAGGTGTGGTCTGACTGCGGACAGCCTAGCTTGAAATCAGATGGAAAATCTGCAGTTCCTGTCGTGAGATGTTGGCATGTTTTTGAGGGATATTTTTGCATTTGAAGGCTGTCGGAATCATCCACTTTTGTAATTTTTCTGACCAAAATCTAATGGTTCGATTTTCGTACCAAGAATTTCTGAGAAATGCTTGAGGAGTTGGCACGGCTTACAATATCATCACGGAGGTTTAATTTTGAATTGAGGGTAGATTTCTCGAAACTTTTGAGACCTTCGATTTCTTTGAAACAGATTTGGAAGATGTAAAGTAAGAGCTCTCATTATAGAAACTTCGAATGAGTTATAAATTTGCAAACATAAAAAATACGTTATTCTTTATTTTACGGGTTGAGTTCTTAATTTTTAAAATTTTGCACCACAAAATAAATTTTGAAATTTAAAAAAAAGTTTGATGAATGTTCCAGCAATATTTTTTTTATTTCCATTGAGAGTTTCGAAATGTATGCAATAAATGCATTCCAGCCGATTTTCTCATCACAATTAAAAGCGGATTTTCAAAATACTAAATCATAAAAATTTGGAATAGATCTGTAGAAAAATTTACAAAATATGTTAAGAAATTCGATAAAAATAACGAAAAATTTTCAAAGAGTTACATGGATGACAGATGACAGCCCCTTGAGAGGGTGTGGGTGTAGAATGTTCAGAATTCTGGGGAAATTGGCCACTTCTCAGCATGTCTGGAAGGCGTGATACGGGTGGATAAGAAGAAAAGAGAAAAAAACAGGGAGACTCAAGGTAACTCACTGGTGCCGCACTAAAACCGTCAATATATGTTCACATTCACAAATTGGTTAATCTTGGTCAATTTTCCTTTAAATTGAATCAAACAAAAGATGTTGTTAAAAGTAGGAATTCTCCGGATAATTATGCGTTTTCACCATTAAAAAAAATCTCCTTCGGTTTTTAGGCGGTAGAAATGAAATTCAGAAAATCTGTTAATTTCGGTCATTTTGCTTCAAATTGAATCAAACAACATGTTTTGCAAAAGTATGAAGTTTTCAAAAACATTGCGCTTAGCCCGTTGAAAAAAAATTCTCTTTAGCTTTTTATAAGTGAAATAGGTTCATTTGATATAATCTCTTTGCTGGTGAGACAGAACCAATCAGACAATCTCGTTTTATTATTTTTAAGAATTAATTATTGGTAGAGGGATCTAGAAAAATATATTAACTATTTGTTTTCACTCATGCATTATTTACACCCACAACCCCTTAAATGTTCTAAGAAGGCCTATTTTAAAATGTCAAACGAGAAATTTGAAAGTTTATTTATATATTTTCAATTCTATTGTAAGTTTTTTTATAACACGACCTTTCGAGACAAAAGCAATGTGATATACCCGCTGAACATTGTGGACAGAGACATAATTTTACAAACGATGAAATAGTCAGACTTTTCTGACAGTTCTGATAACTTCGAAATTGTCCCACTGATTATAATCCATTTATTTCCAGCAGGTTTTGTTAAATAATCGCAATTGAGACTGAAAGTGTTTCTATGAAATTTAAAAAAAAACTCTAAACTTTCTAATACAGTTTAAATTGTGAAATGTGTTTCAGATTGATGACTCATCAGTCTTGATGTTTTTTTTCTTAAAATTTTCCTTGTGAGCAAGTGTCGAAAATAGTTTAAGGTCATCTTTGAAGCCGCTGATAACATTACTGAAATATCGGATGAAAAGTTTTAATGTTTCTTTGTAAGGAAATGGATCCAGCCAAGTTGCTTGATTTCTATAGAATTGATCCAGCTTTAATCATGAAATTTGCACCACTTCAAAACTGTAATAGGGATAACATTATTTAGTACTGAGAAAGGGAATGGCCCGAAATTCGTTTGTCAAAAAGTCATTGCGCACTGTCGGACCATTTTCAATGGGCAATTGGGAACCAAGGGGGCTCAGTTTATAAAGTATTTCGAAGGAATTGCGGGTGTTTTTTCCATAAAATGCACGGTTTTTCGGACGATTGCGCATTTTCGGACTATAAGCATAGGTGCTTATTTTCTGAAGATTGAAATGCCTCCCTTTAGGGGGTGGTCGTGCATTTTAAGGGGTTTTCAATAACGAATTGTCGCAAAAGTACAAATCGTTGCACGAACTTCTACCTCTCTTTGAAATATTTAACAAAATCTTGCATCCTAAAAAAAATCGAAAGTGACGGATTGCTCGTCCAATCAGAAACGTGCTTACAAAGGTGAAAAATATAATGACCCTATGTTCAACTAGTGCAAAAATACTGTTTTTTGGTGATTCTGAAGCCAAATTCAAGATTTTTTTAAAAACTTCTGGCGCAGCGGTTTGCTTACGTCTGTCCGGTTAATTTAAATCATGTATCATTGTTGAACCTTGAAAACTCAGGGAGGAGATACATTTTAAAAAAAATTCCGTCACTTTTGAAGCACGTCTCTGATTGAGACGAGCCATCCGTCACTTTCGATTTTTTTTAGGATGCAAGATTTGAGTTTAAATATATCAAAGCGAGGTAAAATTTGGTGCAACGATTTTTACTTTTGCGACAATTGGCTATTGAAGAACCCTTAAAATGCGACGACCACCCCCTTTAAGAATAATTAAAAAATTAAAATTTTGATGAAAATTTAATTTTTTCAATAAAAGAAATTTGATTTTCCGATTATTTGTGAATGGGGGATTTGGGACTATTTTGAAATGGGTTTATTTCGGACAATTTACGAATTTGAATATTTTTCTCGCCCGAATTTTTTTTAATAATAAAATGCTGCATTTTTCTATGTAGCCCGGAACTTTGATTTATCTGCTCGAAACTGTTTTTTCATTGTTCCAAAGATAGCAAGCACCAAATTTTAATTTCATCATTTCATTTCAATTTCCAAAAATTCTTTTACTTGTGAAATATCAATTGTTGTCAAATTACTATTTTTCATCGTTTTTGGCATAAAATTTTTCAACATGTTTCGCTGTTCCTCCAGCAACAATCTTAAACCCGGTATGGTTTGTCAACGCACACTTTCCAAATCGACCATAATTCTGAGGTTTGATGTATTTCTAGTTTTAGATAGTCAAAATTAACCTTATAAATGTAGAGTGTTTTCCGAGGGAGTGTAAAATGCTTGGGAGGGGGGGTAAGTGCAAGCGTATGATTTTCCGTTCTAGGTCTAGCCTTAGTCTTAATAAAATTATCGTTCCCTTACATTACCTTTTACAAGCCTGGTGTAATTGGGTGTTTATTTGAAAGCACTTTTAAATTAGAGAAATTTGTCGGAGTTTGCCATATTGTCCTTATTTTTTAAAAATGCTCAAGTAAATTCGGATTTGGCGGTGCAGAGCTAAAAACGAATGCCAAAAGTAAGAGGACATTTTTCCAAAAGCAGATTTCTATAATTTTTCATATTCTCTTAATATTAAACATTATTGGTCTAAAATAATGATAATTTTGTTAGATCTTCGCTCCGATTTTCCAGACAACATTCGTCTAAAAATGACCAAAATATAATGTCGAACATCCCAATTTTTTCCGACTGAGCACTTTAAACACTTATAACCAGAGATCGGAATTTCAAATAACCGCGTCAAGCTTAAAAAATACATATCTTTGCTCTGCAAAATTTTGAAAACCTAATATTTTCACTACCTTCCAATCATGTAATTCAAATTTGACTTTTCTTGAAGGGCAAGGGCACATAATGCATAAGCTCTTCAATATCTTTGAGATTTTGGGCGTCTCTCAATAAGGACAATATGGCAAAAAATTCAAAAGGCTCTTTTTTTCAAAAATTCACCTCTTTTTCGTAAAAATATGGGTGAAGAGCAAAAAAAAATAAAGGTCTTCACTATTTTTTCTCAAAAATATTTTTTTATTGTTAAGAATTGACCCCCGAAACTTTTGCTTATGTTTTCAGCTCTTCAACGTTATTTTTGAAATTTTTAGAGCAATTTTAAAAAATAAGGACAATATGGCAAAATCTCAGCTGTCCTTATAGACGCAAACCACAGTATTGAAAACCCCTTAAAATGCGACGACCACCCCCTTAAGGGAGGCATTTCAATCTTCAGAAAATAAGCACCTATGCTTATAGTCCGAAAATGCGCAAATGTCCGGAAAAACCGATGCATTTTTTTGGAAATACACCGCAATTCCTTCGAAATACTTTATAAACTAAGCCCTCTTGGTTCCCAATTGCCCATTCAAAATGGTCCGACAGTGCGCAATGACCTTTTTTGACAAACGAATTTCAGACCATTCCCTTTCTCAGTACTAAATAATGTTATCCCCATTAAAGGTTTTTGAAGATGGTGCAAATTTCATGATTAAAGCTGGATCAATGTCTATGAGAAATCAAGCAACTTGGGCTGGATCCATTTCCTTACAAAGAAACATTAAAACTTTTGCATCCGATATTTCAGTCATGTTATCAGCGCTCAAGATGACCTTAACTATTTTCGACTATGCTAACAAGGAAAATTTTAAGAAAAAATACATCAAGACTGATGAGTCATCAATCTGGAACACATTTCACAATTTACACTGTATTAGAAAGTTTAGAGTTTTTTTTTTAATTTCATAGAAAACACTTTCAGTCTCAATTGCTGATTATTTACAAAACTCTGCTGGAAATAAATGGATTATAATCAGTGGGACAATTTCGAAGTTATCAGAACTGTCAGAAAAGTCGACTATTTCATCGTTTGGTAAAATTATGTCTCGTCCTACAATGTCAGCTGGTAGTATCACATATGCTTTTGTCTCGAAAGGTCGTGTTATAAAAAAACTTACAAATATAATTGAAAATATATAAATAAACTTTTCAAATTTCTCGTTTGAGCGAACATTTTAAAATAGGCCTCTCTTGAGACATTTAGGGGTTGTGGGTGTAAATAATGCATGAGTGAAAACACATGTTAAGTATATTTTCTAGACTCCCTCTAACCCAATAATTAATTCTTCAAAAATAAATAAACGAGTTGTAACTGATTGGTTTCTGTCCGTCACCGCAAGAGATATATTCAAATGAACCTACTTTCCTATATAAAAAGCTAAAGAGATTTTTTTTCACAAGCGGCTAAGGCAATGTTTTTGAAAACTTCATACTTTTGCAAACACATGTGTTGTTGTTCGATTCCAATTTGAGATGCAACTTGAACCGAGACATTAACAGATTTCTGAATTTCATTTCTACCGCCTAAACAACCGAAGAGATTTTTTTTTAATGGGTGAAATACCATAATTATCCGGAGAATTCCTACTTTTAAGAAAATCTTTGTTTGATTCAATTTAAAGGAAAATTGACCAAGATTAAACCAATTTTGTGAATAGCGAACATATATTTACCGGTTTTTTAGTGCGGCACCAGTGAGTTACCCTTGAGTCTCCACTATTTTTTTCACTTTTCTTCTTATCCACCCGTTATCGACCCTTCCAGACATGCTGGAGAAGTGGCCAATTTCCCTAGCAATTCGAACATTCTACACCCACAGCCCTCTCAAGGGCTGTCATCTTGTCAGTCCATGTAACTCTTTGAAACATTTTTTTGTTATTTTTATCGAATTTCTTAACATATTTTGTAAATTTTCTACAGATCTAGTCCAAATTTTTTATGATTAGTATTTTGAAATCCGGCTTTTAATTGTGATGAGAAATCGGCTGGGAATGCATTTATTTAGATACATGTTCGAAACTCTCAAATGGAAAATAAAAAAATAATTTGCTGGAAACATTCATCAAACTTTTTTTTAAATTCAAAATTTATTTTGTGGTGCAAAATTTTTAAAAATTAAGAACTCAACCGTAAAATAAAGAATAAGCGTATTTTTTATGTTTGCAAATTTATAACTCATTCGAAAGTTTCTTATAATGAGAGCTCTTACTTTACAATCTTCCAAACGTGGTTTCACAGAAATCGAAAGGTCTCAAAAGTTTCGACGAAATCTACCCCTCGAAATTTCAAAAATTAACCCCGTGATGATATTTGTAAGCCGTGCCCAACCTCAAGCATTCTCAGAACAATTCTTGGTAGCGAAAATCGAACCTAGCATAGTTTTGGTCAGCAGAAACAATTACGTAGTGGATGACTTCCGATCAGCCTTCAAATGCCAAAATTTACCCTCAACAAACAATGCCAGAACATCTCACACAGGAACAGCGCTGCATGATATTTCGCATCTGCATTTCACAAGCTACGGCTGTCCGACAGTCAGACAGCACACTAGAAGAAAAAATTTTGATCGAATAACGCGAGATTTAGACATTGCATTACCAAAAGTCAACAATATTTCCGCACGGCAGGCTCGCCAAATTCATTTTTTAAACCTACGAAAAAAAAAAATAAAAAATATTGATATCGAGATTCTTATGCTCCATATTTGGCCTGATCAGAATCTCCATACTTGTGCACTCTTATAATTCTTTCGACAAAAGTAAAAAGGCTTAGTCGCGCGCAATAGAGAGCTATTAAGGGTATCCCGGTCCTAAATTGCATGCAGATTATATGCTCATAAAAAATGCACCAAATCAATCTGTTTATGGTTTTGAAACGCAGCTAAAACAACCCAAATGAAACAAAAAAATTTTTTTCGAAAATTATTCCAGTTTTTTTCGAATTTTTTCTAAGTATTTTTCTCAAAATCATACCCTTAAAAAACGTGCGTG
>SCLH01000689.1:369075-379859 GCA_004367855.1 Oikopleura vanhoeffeni | reverse complement strand
GTGAAAGAGATGCTTGTTCAACCCCTCAAATTTTTATGGAAAGTTTAGAAGAACTAAAAACCGTTTTTTATCGTAATTCATACCCTATGGCCTTAGTTGAAGCTGGTATAAAACGACTTTTAGCAGATGATAAAAAGCGCGAACGCGAACCTACTAATATCACGATCGTCCTTGAGTATACATCTCCAAATATCGAACAAAACATTTGTTGGCTTACTAGAAAAATGTCTGATATTCTACCAAACTTCAGAGTGAACGTTTGCTATAGCCTATAGAACAATAAAGCTTACAAAATTGTTTTTCTCACATGCTAGGCAGAAGTTAAACCAAAACGAAATGTGAAATCTGGTATACAAATACCTTTGCCCGTGCAAATCTTTTTACATTGGTGAAACCAAAAGATTACTCCAGATTAGTGCACATGACCATCAAACCAAAAGTAGGAATACTCAAATTTACCAGCATATATCCACTTGCGCGACATATATCCCTTTAACACCTTTCGCTGGATCTGAGAGATGTGAGCTGAAAAGCGGGCTCATGAGTGGCTAGGAGAGGTCTGAGGAGTGTCAGGATTGGCTCCCTAGCCGCTTTTCAGCCTACATCTCTCAGATTCAGCGAAAGGTGTTAAAGGGATAAAAAGAGGCTAGTGATTTGCCTTAAATTATCCGAACCAGTTCACGAGTCCGAAAAAGGCTAAAGTTGTCTTTTTAAATCAAAATTTTGATTAATGAAAAAGGCTTTCGAAACGAGCACGCTCGTAAAAAATGTGAAGCATATCACATTAAGTTACAACGAACTGATATAAATGATCAAATACATTTAAAGCTTTTACTTTGTTTTAAACCCTGAACTCAAAATTGCCTCACACGCAATGTTAGCTTCGATTTTTTAACTAAATCGTAAAACTGCCCAAACATTTTGTCTAACCCTTGTGATACCTTCCAACCTCTAGAAGTCAAAATTTCTTGTACTTTCCCAAAATCATTTAGGCTATAAGTCCTAAGTGACTTTTAAGAAATTCCAATTAACTTATTTTTGACCAAACTTTTTCTAGATTCAAATGTTTCTGTGATTTTATAAACTTGAAAACTTATTTTAGTACTGTAAAACTCTAGACAATGAATTAGATAATTCGAAACTAGTAGAATAAATACACAATAAAAATGTTAAACAATTTTAGTTATTCGGAAATTCCAATAACTTATTCCAGTATCTGAGTTGAAGATCTAGAAATTCACGATTGATGTTGAAATAAAAATAGAAAGTTTCAGAAAATCTCACGGTTGAATTCCCAACATATTTAATTCGGGAATAAAGTCTTAGCCGATTTTGAAAAACTATACGGTAAAGTTTATACTGTATAGTTAGGCTCTACTTCAAAATGTAGCTTTGTTCAACTCGTAGAACTGACTCAACAAATAATTTTCAAAATATAGTTCAACCAATTTGCTAGATAAAGAGATTCAAAGATATAAAGGCAATAATTGTGAATAGTATGAAATAATACAGGATGTCCCATTTTTTGGGCGTCGTTCCCTCACAACGCTATGAATAATTCAGCTAACGGAAATGCTTTGTTTTGTCAGCCAATCATAGCGCTCAATTGGTGGAACTATCTATAGCGTCGTAAGGGAACAACACCCAAAAAATGAGACATCCTGTATAAGGTTTTATCAAAATTTTCTCGAAAAATCATTTAATTTCTTCAATGACGTTAATAACGTCACGTTATATTACGATTTTAATATTTATATCGCTTTATTTTCAATAACAACTTTAAAAAAACAACAAAATTATTACCCGAAGATGGAATGGTCAGAAGTTCCGAATCGAAACCCTAGGATAACATTATTTCCGAGGAATATCAGCAGCCTACGCAGGCTTTTCGAGTTGATCACAATAATTGATCACACAAATTTTGTGATTCACAAACCTTATTTTTTCACGTTATTTTCTCAGAATGCTGTGATGAAAAAATAGTCTCAGATATATTAAAGATTTCCCTCAGATTTTATAAAGATAATTCAGGTATTGTTTTAAATAAAGCAGTAATCTTTTAGAGATATAATTTATTTCTTCGATTAGCGAAAATGGCTCTGATGGTTTCACTCAGGGGGACAAATTTGAAATAGTATTTTTCTAATATGGAGTTATTTGGGCCTGCAACGGGAAGAATCAAACCTTTGTGCTCAAAAACTTTATTATTCGAATTCTGTACATTGAATTCTCTCACACTGAAATGGTTGTTCAGCCGAAACGTCGAAAAGACCAATTTTTGATAGGAAAAAATACTACATGTATATCATTACATTTTTTTCTAACGGTTCGCTTTAATTTTTATTTGTTACATTAAATTAAGAATATTCAAAGATCTGATATTCTTCAAGTTTAAGATTCAACAAAGACAAATAATTCTTGAAAATTTCAAATTAAGCGCAAGAAATTTTAAAACACGATTTTTCATTTGTCATTGGCTGTATCAATATCCTGTTCAGATGGAGTAGACTCAAAAACGCTAAGAATGTACTAGACAAGGAAATGAGCGTTCCTGATTGGCCGACAGGCGGCCCGCAAAATTACTCATCGCTTAATATCCCTATCCTTCACCACACTCAAATCTCTCTCGTTTTTGTTTTTTGCACTCTGAACAAGACATATACATGTATGTTAAGGTTTAATTTTTGTTAGTATTTTCAGCTTTTGAAAACAATCAAAATAGCTTGAAAAAAATTTATACGTTTTGAAATAACTAAAAGATTCGAATACTTCGCTGGAACCGAAAAACAATGTCTCAATTAGAAAATTAGATAAACTTACTGAATCTCCCTATCTTCAATATCAACTGCTTGCTGTGGTCTATGCAAGGTTCACAATGTAAATGCTTCGTGAATTACATTGCAAACTAATATATTTTTTTAAAATTTATAACCATAGTTTTGCGTGAGCATCTTTCAGGTTTTTGAAATTCAAGTCTTTAAAGTAATTTTTAAAAATAATGGTCATTTCGATGTTCATGATAAATTGTTTATGAACCCTTTTTTAAACTTTTTATATGGGAGTCCAAGCTTTTTCCAGCATGTTTGACGTTTGTCGCTTTCTCTCCATCCTGAAAAAATCCAATTATAAACTAAAACTGAAATGTTTTCATCACAATAATTGGAAACAGATCCCATTATATGAATATTCAGAAAATTTCAAGCGAAAATTTTCCCGCGCATTCACTTTATTCACCTTAGAAGACATTTTTTGAAAAAAATTTGTGATGGTTTTTCGTGCTGGTAATTGAGTTCGCATCTGAAGGTAAATTTTACTGCTGTAAACGTGTTTTCATAAAGTGCTAATATTCTTAGCTCAAGATAACTCTCCTTATGAATGTTTCAAACTTTCAATGTATTTGGACGATAATTTTTTTCTGATTCATTCTCATTCAGTCTGCATGATTATAATGCTATGTTATTTGAAAATACATAATTATGAAATTCACGAAGACATTGTCTGAATACAATTTTTTTAATTATGAAGATGTAAGCTTCGAAAGAAAAAAAAGAAACAGATGGGCTGATCGGCTACTGTATGATTCATACATATTTTCGTGCCAAATTTTTTTGTTTGAAACATAATTTGTAGAAATACAGCCGGTCCAAATCGTGATAGTCTAGATCGTTGAATACTGAAATAACTACTTCAATCTCGAGGGGTACTAATAAAAGGCACTTTTAGGGATCAGAAAGGAAAGTTAACATATGAAAATGTAAAATAAGAAATATTTTGACATTTTATTCATACAAAAAATAAATTACAGGGGGGGGGCGCTCCGGGGTATTGTAAAACGCCTTATAAAAGTGAAAACCTTTTCAAACTATGACGTCATTTCGAACGCCCACGCGTTTATCATTTTTTGAAGGAATACAATTTATTCATGTCCTCATATTGCCGAAAGTGCCCAATATCGCCGATTTTTAGTCAAAAAAAATCTTTGAGCGATATTGGGCCCCCTGTATAATAATTTATTTTTGTTCCTCATCTATTAGTTACATAACGTTGATTTTTGGCCTCGAAAGTCGAGTTTGAAGTTAAGCATAATATTTCGACTGTTCGTTGTGCCCAGCAGGAGACGTTTAAAATACAAGGGGAGTTATTTCTCGATAAAAACAGCAAAGTCACTTTTTCTATTCATCACTTTTATTCACAGAAATATTGACTTGCAAATTTAATGCCGAAACTTTTTAAAACTTGTCAATTTTTCATCATTTTCAACACTAAAAGCCGAAGATGCAATGACAATACCCACTGATCTAGGGTGGAGATAAAATTCATCGCAGTAGATATTGTACGATTATAGCCTAGAATAATTTAATCAGAATTATTAAAGAAACATGTGAGAAAAAGATTTTCAAAATTTTCCATGACCACAATTTGGTCACCCTATATTATTCCCCCGTCGACTTATGTTAACATTTCTCAACGAACGATTCTGAAACCACCGTGGTCAAATTTGGCAGTTTATTGGATAAACTCGTTCAGAATAAGGTAGAATATAAGATTCTCATGGACCATAAAGTCAAATAAACAATAGGGTTAAAACTGCTGATTGTCTCATACGCCAAATATGGTATTCGGAATTTATCAACAGTTTTTGCTCCCAGGAACAAATGCCGACCTCAGTAAGTTGAATCAGTATGGGAAACGTGAAAGGAGTGTGGGACTCAGATTTGAACCTGCCTAGATCCTGCCTAGTGTCATTTTTATCTTGAGCGTCATCAATTTGATAAAGTGGCCAATCAAATCGCGGGCTTCTTGAATTGAGTCGACAAATCGGGTATTATATGATGTGGACACCTGGCTCAAAGTGATGACGCCAAGATAAAAAATGACACTAGGCAGGATCTTCGATATAACCATTTGTAGGTCTATCCTGAAAATTCCAAAATTAGTACATAACCTAGAAATTTTGTTAAAATATGTGAAAAATGAGAATTTTATTCCGAATTTGAGAGTTTCAACAAGCTGACATTTAGCATATTTTGAAATTGCCCTATGGTCATGAAAATTATTTCAAAAAATATTATTTTTCCTACCAGTTATCCTCAGGGTTTGAATTTACATATGCATTCACAAATGTTCCGACTCCGGTAATATTTACAAAGTTTTAGCGATTTTAATTTGCGTGCAATAAGCTAGATTTTACACCCACAACCCCCTTAATGTCCCGATTAAGGCGGTTACCGACGCATTTTACCTTTTTTTAAAACGCCAGTCCTGTTCTAACGGACAGCCTGCCGATACTGATATCTTGAAATATAGTTGATTTTTGTCTGAATTTTTCAAAAAATGTATTTAAAAGTTTTTTGTATGATCGTACTCGTCGTGATACTGGTTAAAAAACCCGGTTTTTGACTAAATTTGTATCATTTTATTTAGTCATGAGATGTCAAAAAATTTTAATTTTTATAACGCCCACTATTAATAGTTTTTAAGGAAGTAAAGTGAAATTACAAATGTAATTTTCGGTCTATTTACTCAAAATCGACAAAAATTCTATGTTAAGGGTATGGTGGTTTCTACATTTTCTACAGTTATTATGTCATAAAATGCACCAAATTCAGCGTTGATGTTTTAAAGCACCAAACAACAACCCAAAATAAGAACAAAAAAAATTTCGAAAATTTTGCGTTTTTTCGATTTTTTTCTAAGTATTTTTCTCAAAAATTATGTTCAAAAATAACGTTTGTGTCAATTTGACCACTAAAACTTCGAAATATTGGGTTGACGTATGCGCAACTTTCTCTTCAGTGTTTCCCCAGCGTTCTTTTGAGCCTACTTCGAAAAAATCGAAGCACATTTTTTTTTGGAAATTTTTTCACGTGACCTTGAAAAAATTCATATTTTTGTTCTGGGTCGAAATTTCACAAAAACGCACCCAGTGAAAGTTTCTGTTTGTTTAGAGCTAGCTTTTGCAAAATTTGAGTTAAATTTGAATTTAACCTAGGAGGAGATAGATTTCCGATTAAAAAGTCCAGAAACCGGTATTTTGGACCGGTTTTTACGTATTCGAGAATAAATAGCACTTATCGACAAAAGCTTACCAATATCTTCAAATATAACCTCAGAGAGTAAGAATTTCCGTTTTGGCTTAGGTGGCTCTTGTGCCGCTTATGTGTGAAGGAGGTGGTCATACAAAAAAGTTTGGCAAATTTTTTCGAAGTTGAAGGCTAGTTTCTACAAACTGGGTAATCTGAATTATATCCTCAAGGCCCTGTTCGGCTAATATTTTATGGAGAATATGTCAAATTAGGAACCACCATACCCTTAAATTGACTGTTTTGGGTGTATTGAGTACTTATTCAATTTCATTCAGAGCACTGATGTCAGATTTTTTTATAAAAAAAGCACTTTTCACAAATTGTGTGTTCCAGGTTAAAGTGGAATTCGTTTTACAATATCTTTTTCGATTTGCTTATGCGAGACGTTCAAAGTTTGGGTTGCGTCTGATTCGCCAGATTTCCCAATTTTTGATCAATTTGCCGATGCCAAAAAAAAAATAATTATGATATGGTCTTCTCAAAATACAGCACGATTTCGAAAAAAAATACTTAAAAAAAATCCAAATTTTTTGAAATTTTTTTGTTCGAATTTTTTTTGGAATGAATTTACAACAAAATTTTGAATGCCGCAAAAATTAGCTTCGAAGCATGTGTGAATCTCGAGATATAGACCTCCGTTGCGACGCGTCGGTTACCTCAAATTTCTCAATTTAAGAAAATTGTGGAAAATTTTTTTTCGAAATATGAATTTTTTCTAACTTTTCATACAATTTAAAATCTTGGCTACCCAATGCAAGAAAAATTAGGTTTTTTGATTTAGCAGTTAAAAATGACAGCATAAAACACTTGGAGAGAATTCGAAATTTCTACAAAATATTTTTGTCCAAAATTTATTTTTTTATTTTTCTGGAATGAAATCGACAACAAAATTTGACACATGTTTTACGCAAGATTAAGGCTAGTTCTACAAACTGGCTAATCTGAATAATATCCTTACAGCCCTGTTTGGCTTATGTTTCATCGGGAATATCCCTTTATCACTTTTTGGTTAGAATGCGTAGCCACAACGTTAAAATCACACGTTAAAAGGAGTAGTGGCTACGCATTCTAACCAAAAAGTGATAAAGGGATATGTCAAATTAGGAACCACCATACGGTATGGTCCATACCCTTAAAGTTAAGTTATAGAGAACAACAAGCTCGATTCAATAAACGGAACAGACACATGAATCAATTTGATCTTTTCATTTTTCGGCGAAAGCTCATTGGCTCATCATAAGTTATGATTCATAACATAATAATGTACATACTGTGGATTTAAGTAGCTCTAATTCGAATTTTAATAAATTTTTTTTGTAACATAAATCTAATAGATTTAGCAGTTTTATATTATTTTTTCTGTAAGAAACAACTGTAATTGAAGTTTGCTTTGGTTTTTGCAATTCTTCTATGTGAGGCTTCACATATAACCAAATGTTTATAAAACACGTACAAAAATTTGTTTCAGTTAAGAATATAATATATTAACCCCCTCACACCCTTTGACTATCTAAAGGCAAAGAAAAATTTCGGGAGCCGAAACGGCGCAGAAATAACATCGGCACAGACCTACAATTCAAATATGTCATAGAGTTTGCAATTTTATTTCCAAGAATATTGTTGAAAATTTTTATACGATGACCGTTCGAAAGTTATTTCTTCTTTTAACTTTTTTTTAGGATTTTCGTCAAAATTTCTTAAAAAATTAATTGTGTGAAAACGATACATAAAATCGAAAATTATGAGGAAGCAAGTTTTTAGGAAAGTTTTGAGGATTCTTTTGATATAAGTTAAGTTTATTTGCAGTCTATATACGAAGAATAATTTTTTCACAAGTGATTTTTATGAAACTCAAAATAATAAAAAAAAATATTTTTCAAAAAAATTATTTTTCGAAAGAATTGAACGGCAATTTAATCCAAATAGAGCCGACAAAGACAAATCGATCAAATATAAAACATACGGTGGTACTGATTTTGAGTTTTAAGAGCTTTCAAGAGCTAAAGTTTTACTCCTAAATTTGTAACTTATATGTCAAAAATGTATGGTTTTCCAAGAAATACAAGGTGAGTGAACCTCACTTTTCTCTCGCAGTCATATAGTTTACAAACTTCGAAATTTAAAAATGTGACGTGTTGTTCACTTAATTTTATCTTTGATCTCAATCAGTGACAAATAAGTAAATTGATATCTTTCCCAGTTTTCCCGTGATAAGCGCTCAAAGTATTGCCTTTAGATAGGCTTTTGGGTGTGAGGCGAAGTTCTCGTTTCTGGGTGTGAGGAGGTTAACTGACTCCAAAAACTCGTACCAGTTAGGGAGTTAGTATCAGTTAGTATTGTAACAGTAACAGGCCAGTGAGCATACAGTGTGTTTATGGTAGAATTTTGGTTCAGACGGGTTACTTATCAAAAATGAAGCTTTTACAAAGTTATCAATCAACAGTTGATTATCAACTATGGAAATAATTTGCGTTTTGTTCTGCACCACATTTTTTCATTTATTTTAGCTCATTAACTTCATGCCGTATGAGAGTTTATATCCGAAATAAGTCTTCATGGAGTTTTCCCAGAAAGTTGACAACGGTGGTTTTAATACTTATTTGTTAAGCAAGGTTTATCAATTATTGATTTCATTGATTGAAGATTCTGACAGCTAAATTATAAAGTATTACGGTTTACTACTTTGGTAACCGATTTTTCAACATTGGAAGATTTTTGAGCCCGAATTGGAACTTTAAATATTCTTCATGGGTTTCATCTAACAGTACAATCTTGATATTTAGACAACAAACATTACTAGAGAAGGGATTCAAATTTTCTTAAAAATAACCTTCGAAAATTTTTAAAGTCAAGTCAAACTGGGTCAAAGTAAATTTGACAAAGTTGTCTAATTTAATAAATTAAGGATGGGAAATTTTCCAGCTTAATTAATACAATGCTTGGATTTTTGTTTTTATTTAGTTGAAGTTAGATCTCTGGCTTGACATGATAAAATTAAGGCAGCATGTTCAAAGGTTTCACAAAAACATTCGAAAGAAAAATTTGCCCAACGACTATAAATATCAAAAAATTAAGCAATCAACAAAAATTTACTCGGTGATTTTTTGGAATTTGTGACCGTTTTTTGGAGGACGAATTTTAGAAACCATAATAATTCGAGGCGTATTGTGAAAAATCAAAAGTGGCTGTTTTGGTTAAATGCAGCTGAGTACTCACAGTTTAGTACTTATTTTCGGACCAAAAGTAGTTTTGGTACTTTTAGGTGAACGGAACCTAGCCCACTTTGATAAATCTGTCAAAAAAAATATTTGAAAACAAGAAAATTTCACATGTGATCTAACCTTGTCATATTGTGGTAAAATTTTGTCTTTGTTCATCTCTTTATTTATCTTGTAAAACTTTTATCAGTTGATTTTTGAATGAAATTGTCAACGGTTTTTAATGTAGTGAATAAACTGAAAGAAAAAAGGAAGCTCTTATGGATCTCAATTATTCAAAGCATGTCCATACCGAAAGATGCCCGTGTTAGTCAAATATACAAAAAAATAAAGCAAAAAAAGGGTTTAAATAATAAAACAAAGGCGTCAAAAGCCATTAAATCTACTGTATAATCCTCCATGTTTTGTCACTTTCAATAACTACGGTTGACAGTGAGAAAAACTGAATCCAATAATCTGGGAGCGAACATTTATGAAATTAGGTAACACGTTTTGGAAAAATAACTTGGAGTGAAACGTGCCGTTTACGATGTACTAGGTGCATTAACTCAATCTTCGTTTTTTGTATTTTTTCAAAGAGTGATGTCCGCAAAAAATCTTGAAGTAATTTTGTCAAAAAAATATAATAAGTGGTGGTCTGACGGTGATTATATTAACCATTTTATCGCTAGACAGCTCTGAACTGTTACTTCCTGAGATTGAATTTTGGTTACAAACGCTGTTTTATCGGGAATTGTACAGAAGGATACAAAGTTCAGAGCGCTTTTGCGCCGAACCAGTGAACACTTTTTGGTTAGAATGCGTAGCCACTACTCCTTTTAACGTGTGATTTTAACGTTGTGGCTACGCATTCTAACCAAAAAGTTATAAAAGGATATTGGACAATAACCAATCACATTTTGTGACCCGATTAGTCTGGACTAAAATATCGAAGAAATTTTTTTCCGAACACTACTTTCTTAAAGTTCTAAACTTTTCTGGAAGAAAAACTAAAAAATTTTCCGCTAACTATTCGGCTAGTTAAATTTCCAGATGCTGATCGAATCAGCCTGATTTCATGTTTTTAGCTCCATATTTCCTCAACTTTTACATTCTTATCAGAAAATTCTTCTCATTAAATTATTAGCAAAACAAATTTTTCCAAAATTTGATAATAATCTTAATTTTGACAAAAGTTACATAGTCAATTTCTTAATCTCACAGTGTTTTTGAAGAGAAATAATCAAACGAATATATTTTAAGGGGATTATGAGTGTATTTGTTATTTCGAACAAAGAACCCAAATGTCATCATTTTCAGCTTGCAACTGCCAATGCTGCATTGCCAATGCAGCATCTGACGAATCGATTTCAATTAAAAATCCGAGTCGCTTGTTAACTGAAAAGCATGAAAGACTGCATATATTCCTCTATCACACTTTTGTAAATATCCCGGCCCCACTACTTAAAAACACACTACGCTTGCTAATCAGGGCCGGGAT
>SCLH01000689.1:343661-360149 GCA_004367855.1 Oikopleura vanhoeffeni | reverse complement strand
AGTTGCCTGGATTATGAAGCATCACTTTGATGGTATATTGGGAAGAATATATCAATCCAGTGAAAGAGCCCATATTGGTATCTGTCAAAATGCACCGAGGCCCTTAATTTGTTTCTTGAATGCAAAGTCCCTCGGAAAGACACAAGTCTAAAAATTATTAGCAAATTTTTGCAAGTAATTTTTTTTTCTATCACCAACAAGCTGTTACAAATTCCAGCTCAAAAGAGCATACAAGAAAATATTGACTTATTTCCGTCCCAATATATCTATTACTGGTCCTCCTGGAACATATAAGCTATTTTATAGCCAACATTTTTATATAATTTCGAGAACGACTCATCAGATTGAGTTTTTAAATAGCTCAAACTGAGCACAACTATTTAGAGATCAGTAAATTCAAAAAATGATCCGAATCAAAATATTGTTTCCAATTTTTGAAACAAAAACTGATAATTAAAAAATTTCAGTAATCGCTGAAAAAAATCTAAAAATGGTCCGATTCGGACCAATTTTATTTCAATATTCACTGAATATTTCTGCTCAGTGTCAGCTATCTAAGAACTTAATCGGATGAGTCGTTTTCAAAACCCGAATTAAAAATTTAATCACCTTAAATTAAAAATGTGGCTTTAAAACTAGCTTATATGTTCCAGGAAGACGCGTGATCAATATTGACCACTGAAATAATTGTTTGACGATGTCAATTTTTAATTTCAGGTGGTTCTTAGAAAAATTTGAAAGATGAAAGACGCTTCTTTTTGAATATGACGACTGTAATTTGAATCAGATATTTAAGAAACTTTCATATCTGAAAATAACTCTGAAACAAACTACGGTCCAATTTCGTATTTACAAATGTATTAGTTTCGTATTTTCAAATATATAATTTACAAACAATTATCAATGCAATATTTCTCCAAATCTTGTTAAGAATTTTTAGCGCTAACAGTGTAAGTCTTACACATTTAAAAAATGACTTTGAAGATAAAATTAGATGTTTTGATGTTCTTCTAGAAAAAACATCAAATTTAAAAATTGATTGTCGCTCATTTTTTCATTAATTACCCTTTTTTGATCAAATTTAAAATCTCAACACTTTTTAGTTCACTGCAAAGTTGGTAGAAAATCGAAAAAAAAGAATAAGAATAAAAGCAATAAAAAAGACGTGAATTTCGCAACAACTCAATCATTTTTATCAACTCCACAAACTCCAAATCCAATGGCTGGGCAACCTCTTTTCTTAACATGCGATGGAGTCCAAACGAATCGAGCCTATTTCTGGAGAACTGCTAGAGATTCCCCAGTAACTGAAGTCAGCTGGTTTTCTTGTTAAATGATATTATACTTTTTAGGAATAAAATTATCATCATTGACTTACGTTTCAACCAAAGTACCTCTCTGAAGTAAATATGCTGTCCACATTTTGGCTTTTTGACAGCTGATCGAGTCATCTTAGAGATCGCAAAATGTATTCACACTTTTGTAAATATCCCGACCCTGATCACGAATCGTAGTGTGTTTTTAAGTAGTAAGGCCGCCTGGGCCGGGATATTTACAAAAGTGTGAATAGGGGATATATCCTTTTATCACACTTTGGTTAATAAATGCTGTTGGAAGATATTTTTAGAATTAATTATGCTGGTAAAATCTTCCAACAGCATTTATTAACCATAGTGTGATAAAGGGATATATTAAGGAAAAATTCGATCGGGATATTTCCTGATTTTTTTCACAAATTTGTTATGAATTTCAAATGTTTTTTCGAAAAAAAGGAAAATTGGTCTGATTCGGACTAATTTGATTTACTAATTTAATTCAATTTGGCGTTTCTAACTCATAAGTTTTCGAAGCCATCCGCCGCGGAGAGATTTAAGTATCGAAAAGTTAATTTTCCACCTGAAACTTAATTATTATACATTAAGTAATTATAACAAGCTGGACGATGTGTTTAAAACATGAAAAAAAAATTTCCTGGCCTAGTTTAGAAATAAAACCGTCTTCTTAAAATTTTGAATTACACCACAAACTCAAACGTCCTGACAACAAACGTCCTGACAACAAACGTCCTGACAGTTTTTCAAACGTCCTGACAGTTTCTCAAACGTCCTGACAAAAATTTCAATGTGATACAATTTTACCAAACGTCCTGAGTCAGGACTCCTGACACTTTTCGATTTTGATGAAAAATATTTTTGGAAAAAACTGTGATTTTTAAATGAAGTGGTTTTATTATTGAAATCAAGTACATATGTATACGAAATGTTAGATATTAAAATATAAAAACAATTTTATATATTTCATTGTTCAAAATATGAAGTTATTTGAAAAAATCGCGAATGCACATTTTGCGAGTTTGTTTATTCGACTTCTAGTGAGGTTACAGCGTTCAAAAGTTGCAATAACTTCTGTGCAAAGTGCCAATTCAAAATCGGAAATACCTTTTTTTTTCGTTATGAAGTTCTTTTTTCTAAAGTTTTTCATCATTTTTTCAATTATGTCCTTGTTCTTGAAAGTACATGTATAATGAACCGATTNATACACCACAAACTCAAACGTCCTGACAACAAACGTCCTGACAGTTTCTCAAACGTCCTGACAAAAATTTCAATTTGATACAATTTTACCAAACGTCCTGACACTTTTCGATTTTGATGAAAAATATTTTTGGAAAAAACTGTGATTTTTAAATGAAGTGGTTTTATTATTGAAATCAAGTACATATGTATACGAAATGTTAGATATTAAAATATAAAAACAATTTTATATATTTCATTGTTCAAAATATGAAGTTATTTGAAAAAATCGCGAATGCACATTTTGCGAGTTTGTTTATTCGACTTCTAGTGAGGTTACAGCGTTCAAAAGTTGCAATAACTTCTGTGCAAAGTGCCAATTCAAAATCGGAAATACCTTTTTTTCGTTATGAAGTTCTTTTTTCTAAAGTTTTTCATCATTTCTTCAATTATGTCCTTGTTCTTGAAAGTATAATGAACCGATTGTCTTGGTAACGATCTTTTTTTATTATTTTTTTTTGAAATCTGTGAATAAAACAAAAAAAAAATAGCCACTTTAACTTTTTTCATGCATGTCTGAATATTTTCTGACAGCCGTTTGAAAAATCATAAAATCTTTATTTTTCATCTTCTGCCGAATTTTATGGAAATATTATGAAAATTTTCCGCAAATCATGTCTAAAATTTTTGGTTTTTCGAATTCCTTAAAAAAAATCATGTAGAATCACAAATTTATTTTTTTTGTCTAAAGTTTATTAATATCGTCTTCAAAAAAAAAGTTCTATGGTCGGGTTAAGTTGGAAATGGAGTTAATATAAACGTTTGCAAGAATGGACACTTTTATTGGAGATAAAAAATAAAAATAGTATATTTTCACATTTTTTTCTAATTTTCGAATAAAATGACCAAAAAAAAGTGTAAATGACAAACGTCCTGACAGTTTCTCAAACGTCCTGACGGTTTCTCAAACGTCCTGACAAAAATTGTCAAATCAAAGGTGTCAGGACGTTTGAGTATGTGGTGTATATATATAATTTCAGACATATCTATTACGGGGCCCTGCGGTCACTTTTTGCCACTTTTTCAGCCACAATTTTTATATAATTCGGCTTTTGAAAACGACTTATCCGATCAAGTTTTCCGATCGCTCAAAATGAGCACAAATATCTAGTGAATAATACAATAATAGTGAATTGGCCAGAATCCAACCATGTTTTGGTTTTTTTCGAGATTACTGAAATAGTTTAATAATAAGTTTTAGTCGAAAAAATTGGAAACAATGGCCTTATTCGGACCATTTTGTTTCAATTTATTTTTCTTCAAATATTTGTGCTCAATTTGAACTATCCAAGAATGCAATCGGTTAAGTCGTTTTAAAACGCAGAATAATTTAAAAAAATTTTGCTAAAATAGTGGCAAAAAGTGACCGCAGGGCCCCGTAATTGATATTCCTTGATGTATCAATGTTGTACAGTAAAGTTATTTTGATGAGTGATACTAAAGGGTGAAACGCGAATTTTGTATAAAACAGTTTGTTATGAAACAGACTCTTTAATTAAAACTCTAAAAATAGACATTCGAGTTGAGATAGCGAATTTTTATTAAGTCGATTATTCAGACTCGATCTCACCTTAAAGGCCTCGGTGCATTTTGACAGATTTTGCACTTTTTTAAATTTTTTTTGTCTTGAATGGAAACCTTTTTGCACTCTATACATTTTTCGAATAAAAAGTTTTTTCAAAACGTAAGTTGCCAAAACTTTTGAGGCTCACTTTATTAATCTGATTTTGTTTCCAGATCGAATTATTTTTACTTTATAAAAGTCGTCTTTTGAAAAAAACACTCAAAAAAACGCGCGTTTGCTATCAAAGGTGGCTAACATTACATTTAAATTAATTTTTTTTATTAATAAGAGCTTCAAGAAAATGGTCTCGACCCCCCAGCAAAAAATTATATAATTAATTTTATATGATTTCTACGTTCAAAATCGAAATTAAAATTTCTGAAAAAAGACTAAAAAAACGAAATTTTAGCAGCATCGGAAAAAAATATTTATTTTCATGAGTTTAACTTAGATGAAAATTTATTTAATTGCCTTGATTAAAGAAGGGCTTAACTGGATTCCGCGCAAACCGTATTTTCATTCAAAAAAGTTTGATTCAGAGTATAAACCAAGAGCAAAGAAAACAAAACGGAAGCATATTTAATAATACGTGAAAGTAGCCATTCCCAATTTTATCAGCTAAGGATCCAAAAAAATTAGTTTGAAAATTTTTTGAACGAAAAAATGAGAAAAATCTTCAAATATTTTCGAATTATTTTCTGACCAAAAAATCTCTAAACCATTAGCATATTGGTTTTTTTCAAGAGCATATAAAAATAGTTGGTCCCTACGTATCGAAAAGTTAAAGTGCCATTTTTTGTAAGGTTTTTTTTCGTTGATTTTGAAACAAATATTGGAAAAAATAATAATTGGGACACGAAAAAATTAAGGCATTTTTTTCATTAATGTTTTGGAATTTTATCCAAAATTTCCCTCCATTAATTGCTCAATTCGAAAAAGTTTAAAATTCAAACCAAAAATTTTTTTGTTTTTAATAAAGCCCCCTAAATGCCAAAAAAATTTCCGCTTAGTTAACAAAAGTTTTGCCTGGATTATGAAATCATCACTTTGATCCGTAATTTGGGAAAGAATATATCAAATCCAGTTTAAAAGTTTTTCATCCAAGAGCCCATAAAATCGGTTTTTTATCCTTGGTACAAAATTTCACGAGGCCCTTAAAATGATATTTTTTATTAACTTCTTATATATTAAAAAGCACAGCGAACAATTAATTTAACTATGCCTTGGGGATTTAAAACCCCTTTGACCCGTAAAAATCAGCCATTTTTAAACAACCCGGGTACCTCTCAGAAACAAGTGTCAATCGGCACTACCGACTTGAAAATTCAATAATTTAAATTTTCCCTTTTTGCATGTCACGAAGGTTCAATTAAGACTCATTTTTTGAAGTCCAAAAATTTTTTGTGTTACGATTAAATAATAATTGAAGGCAGGATTCTTATCGGAATTTCCCTCTGAAACGGTCCCGCTCCAATAAATTGATTTTTTTTTGAATTCTGTCCTGAAGCCCGCAAGCCACCAACTTTCCCGCACACTTATTTAAAGGGTTTCCCTAACAACAAATAATCTCAAATGATCCCCTCAAATTCCCCCATATTAGTCCCCATAACTTTCTGGCCTCATTAAGGCCAAAATTATTGGGACTTCTTGTTCCTCAAATAAAGCCAAAACCCTGAAACCGTTTTTTAACGTTCCCCTCACACCAAAAGAAAAGAGGGAAAAACTTCCCGGCCCGCCAACAACCCAACAGCCCTATCCTGGAAAGGCCAACTACTTTTGAAGCCGCGTTTTTCCGGGAAAAACTGAAAAGATTTCCAATTTTTACTTATTAATTTCACTGAATTGAGATCAAGAATAGAATTAAGGGGGTAGCAGCAATGTTTGGGGAGAACTGGCGGTTCCCAATTTTAAACTTACGAAAATTTAATTTACTTGTTTTATTTTTTTTTTGTTGCCTTGTTATCGTTAGCTGAACCAGAATAAATGTTGTATCAGCTCTTTAAAAAATTTTAATTTTTTAATATTTTTTAAAGGAAAGATTTGAGTTTCGAACTTTTTTTATTTTTTGAATTCGTAAAATTTTTTCAAAAAAATTCAAAATATTATTTATAATTCAAGCGGCAAAATTTTTTCACCCTAAAAATTTTTTTTTGTTTTTTTTTTTTAAATCTGTTTAATAAAAAAAAATATACCACTTTTTTTAAATTTTTTTTTTTTCAAATGCAATTGTTTTTTTACATATTTTTCTGAATGCTGTTTTAAAAAATAATAAACATTTAAAAAGCAATCAAAGTCCCAAATTTTTTAAATTATGTGCTTTTATCCAAAATCCTCCCCAAGAAAATCATGCCGAAATCAAAGGTTGTGTATTTTGTCCCTGGTAAAATCTTTTAATTTTTGATTTCCCGTATTTCAAACGGATGGGAGGGTTCCAATCGAATAATCGTTTTTTTTCCTGAACTCTGGATAGAATTTAACAACATGCTTGTGACAAAAACGGTTTGTGCCATTTGTTCCCCCCCACGCAATTTTTTTTGAAAAAATTTTATTTGTTCGAAAGAATCCTAAATAAAATTTGGGTGTATAGCTAACTTTTTACTTTTTTAAAAAAATCAGGAAGTTTTTCTCTTCAATATTTAACTCAATTTGAAGGTCAATTTTTTTTTTTCTCCTAAAAAAGGCTGTTTTTTTTCTCCTTTTTTTCATGGAAAACCAAAACTTTTTCATATTTAAGAACTTTTTTGGCATGTGGGATAAAATTGGAATTCTCCCAGACTACATTAGAGCCATTTTACAAGCCCGAAAAAATGGTCCCTAAAGTTTTTTAAATAAATTAACGCCCTTTTAAAAAAAATCCCACATCCGGTGTCAGTTTTGGGATGAAGGTTTGGTAAATGAAAGTGGGTTGAATTTTTTTACAGATACTTAAGTAATGTTTGCAAAATTTTAAAAATTAAACGTTTGCCCAGGAAAAATTGACAACCTTTTTAATTGGAAGATAAAATTAAATAAAAAATTTTTTCACATTTTTTTTGATCCTTTTCCCCCAAAAAACACTCCCCGAAAAAAAATTGTACCAATTCCTGCCCCACATTCGTGCTACCCCCTTGAAAAAAGTGAAATACACAAAATAAAACATTTTGTAATTTTCCGAAGTCCTGTTGGGGGAATTCGATACCTGCGGAGAAAATAAAGAGTGGGGTTCATCACCTTGGTTTTTATTTCCTGGAGAAACCAACATTTTTGTACATTTTTTTTTTTACAATAACATAATAGGTTTCAAATTTTACAAGTGAAAACTTCAGCTTAATTTATAGCGGGTTCTAGATTTTTGAAATTATAAAATATCTCGAACGCTTTACAAAAAGAAATCAACATATGTTTATGTTATTTCCTATCGCCCGCGGCAAAAAATATATCGCAAATGGGTTAAAAAATTAGTGCCTTTTATCAGCTTGATAATTCAAAATTCATGGCCAACCTTATGGTCTACATTTTTTGAAATCGTATTTTCCTTTCGTCCCGGCCTTTTTATTTGGGGTTTTAAATTTCCGTCCAAAATTTCCCTTGAAAAAAATAATTTTTTTGAAAATTAATATTATTTTTTTTTATTTTATTTTGAAGTTTTCCATAAAATCCTTAGTGGTTTTATATATTATTCTCGTTATAGAGGACTACAGAAAAAAAATAAACCTTAAATCAAAACGATCTTTCAAATCTCTTCCCCCCTGAAAAACTGGGCTTTCCTTAAAATATCTTACTCCGATATTTTGTTTTCCGTTTTTCCAACAACAATTAATTTTTTTTAGACATTTTTTAGCGAAAATCCTCCCAAAAAGGTATTAAAAAATATCTTTTCGAGGCTTATCGTAATCAAATTTTCAACAAATAGTTTTTGGGGAAATAAATGGCACTTAGGGGTAACCGACGGAAGGCCCTTGTATTCTCGAGACTCCCCTATAAAATGAATAGGAAAAATATTTTTAAGTTGTATTTTGTCCCATTTTTTTCCGTGGCTTTGGTTTTCCTTTTCCAGAATATAAAAACACAAAAATTTCGAATGTAAAAAATTTTTCCAAAAATTTTCTATATTTCAAGTTTTTTTTCTTAACCCGACTGTGTATTTTAGTAATAACTTTTTTGTTTTCTCTAATTTTTTTGTTGCATTAAGAATCACTGGTAAATTGGAATCCTTAACATGGGCAAATAAAAAATTTTTAACATTTCCCACGAAAAAAAAAAAATTCCAAAAATTATTTTCTTTAGAACTTCCAGAAAATTTTGGGGTACCGACGGAGCCTGTTTCTCGAGGCTCAGAGTGGGGATAGAAAAACTGATTTTAGCTGCAATTCCTTTTATCTTTTTTGTTTAACGGTTTTTGCTTATAAACCTAAAGAAAAAGAATGAATTTTTCGTAAAATTTCCGAAATTTTTGCATAAAAATGAATTTTTTCCTAAGTAAAATTTTTCCAGGTTAATTTAAAACTTTCTGACAAAAAAAATGTATCAAAAAATGAATCAAAAATTAGATTTTTTTTACTCCAAAAAAGTTTTTGGGAATTCCTTCAAAATCTAATTTTTTTGAACCGAATTTGAAGGGTAAATAAACTTGAGGTGCCCTCTTAAAAAGCTATGAGAAAAAAAAATTAAAAAACTTAAAGTACCCGCTCGCCCTTTTTGCAACAACTTTAAAAAGAAGTTGTTTTTTCTTCAAAAAAATTCTGATATTGTTCCGACCTAAATGAATTGGGGTTCAGCGAAACATGTGCAAAAAACACCTTTATTTTGGGGAAAATGTTCCTCTAATAACAAGGAAATTTGAAATTCGGCCCTTTTGGAACGGCTGTTTAAAGGGGTTGTGGGTGGCCTTTCTAGCATTAAGCCCCTGGTGAATAGTAATTTAAAAAACTCCAAATTTTTGTGAGCAATTGGAAATGATATATATATTCTGTAGTCGTAACCTTGAGGAAGAAAAAATTTGATAGATTATATATAAGAAATAATAAAATCAACATCCCACCTTTAATATATAAAAAACCTAATTGGCTTGGTATTTTTTCCCTTTCCCACTTGAAGTTAATACCGATAATAAATAACAACGTATCGAAAAAATTTCACATAATGCCGATAATATTGGGTCAGAAAAAATTCTCCTACAATTGCTAAACACCAAGCATATTTTATAAATTTCATCTTTAAAATTCAAAATTATTTTTTTGAAAATTTTCTTTCCTATAGTTTTAATATAAGAATGATAAGATAATTTAACAAAAAATTACTCAAAAAACCAGAGATATAAACTGCGATTTTTCCTTTTTTCTCTTTTTTTTTCTAAACCTTCCTCTACATTATCGTATTTTAACTTTTGAAACCAAGAAAAATTTTAAATAAATATTTTTTTATATTTTCCCTCGCAATTCACTATTTAACATGCCTTGAAAAATTTAAAGAAACCCATTGATAAACGGCCTAAAACATTTAAATATTGTTAAAAAGGCGGGCAAAATAGTCAACTATGGATTGAAATATATATAATCATTTTAAAAAGGTAAATTTACTTGCCGAGTTTGAAAATTTTTTTAATATTTGGTATTCGGGAAATTATCATAATCTAGAATTAATTTCCGTTTTTTTTGCCAAGTAGAAACGATATTTTTTGGAAATTTTTTTCTAGAATAAAGATATTAAGTTTCCCCAATTTTAAATTTTAATAGAGTCATAATTCACGTGGAAAATTTACACTTAAATGGGTTATTTTTTTATTTTTTTGGCTTTTTTGATCATACTTGTCCAATATTCCCGGGCCATTTCCAAGTTTACAGCCCGAAATATCTAGAAAAAATAATTTTAAAATAATTTGGTGTTTTTTTTTTAATGTGCAAACGAATTCCCCGAGGTATGGATAGAAGGTTGCAAATTGAAAAATACCGATAATTGACGACCCCCCGTGTCGAAATTACTAACTTGCACCCAAATCCATTAACCTCAACAATTTTAAAGTTTATACTGAAAAAAAGAAAAATTTTTGATATCCTAAGAATTGAATGAATCCAAAAAAATGGAAAAAAAAATCCACCTTTTTTGACCGGTATAACACCGGCCCGGTTCCCGGTCCCCATACAAAAAACTTTTTTGACAACCATTTTTTCTTTGGAAAATTTCAACAAATTAACTCCTAGAATCGAATTTTTGGAAACCTCCAATACGGAAAAATATAGAGATTTGTCAGGATAATATATTTGACATCAGTAAAAACCCGTCCGTTACCCCTTAATGACGCTTTTGAATTAGTAGTCTTTGTGGACATCACTTAATTTCTCCCGCCGTTTTGGCCCCCAAAATTTATATATTTGAATTGATCAATGCTTTTAATCAATATTCGGATAAATCTCCTTTACAAATATCTCTTTAAAAATCTAAAATTTTGAAAAAATTATTTTTCCATATCCCCCAAACCTTTTCCTTAATTAAATTTTTCCCGGTTTCACGATTTACTCAAGAAACTCCTAACCTTTTTTCCCCTAACGTTGCCGGAAAATAAGTCCCTTAATCCAAAGACCAAAAAGTTTAAAAAATCAATTCTAGAACCCCAAAAGCATACTATATGAGTTCAAAATCGAAGTTTTGGGTCCCCTACAAAAGGTGGCAATTGCAATATCTAACATGGTTCCCAAATTTTGATAAATATAATCTTAAAGTGGAAGCCTTGTAAAAAGTTTAAACAGCCCTGTAAACTCCCGTGAAATCGTAAACAATAGACCCACTTTTGCTAGGAACTTGATTTGGACTCAATATCCCCCTTTATCTTCTCCCTTTTGGTTTAAATTTGCGTAGCCCACTACCCCTTTAAACAGTGGTGAATTTTTAACGTTTTTGTGGCTACGCATTCCTAAACAAAAGTGATTAAAAGGGGATTAAAGAGAAAAATTGTAAAAAACTTAGCCCATTTTCATTTCCAATAAATCCGTATGTATTTTCACTAAGGAAGGACCGTTCGCGGCGAAATACCACTCAAAGTTTTGCCCCAAATCGGCACTGGGTTTGAAAGTACCAGGGTTTAAAGAATGATTAACTTATTTGCCCTTAAATTTTTATTTTTTTGTTTTTGAAACTTATTTAATCTCATTTTTGGGTGGTTCGAGTTAATTCCAACAAATTTTAACTTTATCCTAACTTTTGCCCGTTCCAAAGATGACAAAAATGAAAAAAATCACCTCTTAAATAGAAACCTTGGGCGGTCCCAAAAATGTCCCTTTTTTTCCGTGACATTAGGTACAATTTTTTTATAACCAAGCGTTTTAATATCGGGTCCTTTTAAATTTAAATAACTTTTGAAACCAAAAGTGTTCCCATACAACGATTCTTTGTGGGGGTCATTTAATGTCCAAAATTATGTGAATATATACAGGTTTAATCTTTTTATTCTTATCCTAGAACCCTCAACGGTTTGGGTTGGTTTAACTTCCACTTGGGATCGGTGCCTTACTTTAGAGTTGCGGGACACGAAGAAAGAAAACCGTAAACAATTTTCAGAAAGTTTTTTTAATTAAGGGTTTGTCAGTGGACAACTTGTTCACGAAATTGGTAAGCTTCAATTTTCATAATTGGGATTTTGCCAAAAATTCCAAAATACTATTTTATTTATTTTTTTTTTTCTAACAAAAACCAAATTAAATTCAAAGCTGGTGGTACGTGAAATTAAAATCTAATCGAAAATTTTTTCAAATTTCCCATTTTTTTTTTCTTGAAAAATGTTTGAACTATTTTGAAATCAACTGCTTTTATTTCACAATGGTGGGGTGGTTAATTCGAGGTTATTTTGAACTTCAAAACCGCAAAAAAATTTCGGAAATTTTTACGACAACAATGTAAGTTAATCCTTTTTTTAATTTCAGAAAAAAAATTCTTTAAAATTGTATGTTGTTATTTTAATAGTTTTGGAAACAATTTCCAGGAAATTTTTTTTTTGTCACATTTTAATATATTTCAAACCCAAAAACAAAATTTAATTCAAATTGACTTCAAAGGGTAATTAAGAGGTCAATGAAGGAGCGTGTTTCAACTTCTCCACGACAAATAATAAAAAGCCAAGAAAAAAATATTTAAAACATCCGTGATATTTAAAGGTAATTTTTAATAAATTGATTTTCAAAACAATGGGATGATAATTTAATGGATCCATGCCACTAGGTGATCCAATAAGAAACTGTTGAGTCAAAATGACCTTGTAGATTTGTTTATGAAAAACAATCTAAATCATTCATAGACCCCTATTAAGAAATCTTTGGGGTTTTTTTTTAAGACCTTGTAGATCTGGTTTTATAACAACCATCCTAACAGTCATAGACTTTTAGAAAATAAGGAACAAGAAACTTCTTCCGAAACAAACACACTTTCTGTTTATCAGAAAGATTTTATCCGTTTTATACGGAAAAAATAAAACCTGAGGTATTAAAGTTATTTTTTAAATATTGTTTTTATATAACTTTTTTATTGGAATGCTTTTTTTATTTGGGGTATTTTATAGGAAGGATCAGACTTCCAACTCCACAGTGGGAAGCCCATAAAAGCGAGGCCTGGAGCGATTTTTGCGGGTTGGAATTAATTTGTAGGAGTTTTGAGAGATTTTAAAGTTAAATTTTGGTATAATTGTTATTAATTAGCATTTAATCATTTTTTTGAGACAATTTTAACGAGGGTGGCGAGGTTTTGGGTCAATTCATTTTCCTGGGGTATTAAATTTTATTTTAAATGGTCGGTTTACGAAAATTTTGAAATTTTAAAAAATACTTCCCCTGAATTTTAATTTGAATTTTTGCACGTATTTATTGTTTTGGGTTTTGTTTTTTGGTTTAATAAAAAGGACAACCTGCACTTTTTTTTCAAGAAATAAAAATTTCGGGGGTGCCGATAGTGGAAATTATAAAAAGTTGAAATTATAAATTTGAAAGATTTTGAACATAAAACAAGGCGAGAACAAGAGTTCCAGAGCATAAATTCCAATGTTTTTTTTGCTTGGAATTTTCAAAGATTTTTCGAGAAAATAATTTCTTCAAAACCATGAATTAGAAAAAAATATTCTTTGCGCAAACCCCAATTATTTTGAAAATGCAAAATAATGCAATGAAAACTACAGATTTTTGGATACATTTTACAAAATGTTTTAAGCCAAAATTTCACCAATTTTTTATTGGGCCTTAAATGCCAAAAAATTTTTTTTTATTATTTGAAAATAATTCCGACCCTTAACAATCTGAATCGAAAACTTGAAATTTTATGCTCTTAGCAACTCTTTTGTTTTTCCTGTCAAAATGTTCAAATCTCAAATTTATACAGTTTTCCCCTTTTTTTATACATTTCCACTACGAACCCCCTATAACTTTTCCCAAATCTGATATTTGGAATTGATTATTGATAAATAAATTAATAAAGGAAATATTAAAAATAGGGTCTTTTATCCCGCCTGCTTACGGATATGTTTTTAAATTGGTTAATGTATGGAATTAGGGTGATTTATTCAATGAAAAAAACGCTTCTTTTCCCCGGACCAACTTTAAAAAGAAGAATATGAGAATTTAATTTATAAACAAAAGAAACGGTTTTGGAAACTACTAAGAGATTAGTTAAAACAAATCTGATATTTTTTTTTTAAGCCCTAAAAAAAACTTTTAGAAGTTTTTTTTAGTACTTTTTTTTTTGAAGAAATTTCAGAACTGAGGAACTTTTGGTCCCATGCAAATTGTATTCGACGCAAATTTTTAAATTCTATTCGTTTTTTATGAAGTACTTTTTGTTTTTTTTATTGAGAAAATTCCATGTATAATGAAGGGCAACGACCCAAGGGGTCGTCGATCTCCTTGTTTTATACAAAATTTAGGTCCACAAAGTTGAATTATCGTGTGATATCCCCTTTAAACACCTTTTTTGGAAATGTTTTTGAGAGATGTTAGGGTTGAGGGAGCCCCAATCCTAACACTCCCTAAACCCTTCTTAGCCAATTCATAAGGCCCGCTTTTCTCCCTCTTTCAGCCCACATCTCTCAATCATCCAAACGGTGTTAAAGGGGTAATGATCTTATCGTCCCCGTATTACTTAATAATGAAATTTCCGGGAGAATTTCCAACGTTTTTTTAAGAAATTCAGACATAGGGTGTTCAAAGAAACGTTCTATTAACAAATTACAATGAAGTCTTTTATTTTTTCCATATGAAAAAATATTACACTGACAAAAACAAATGTTTTTAAAGACCATTTGAATTAACGTCACGTAAGGTTCCCCTAACGCTTTTCCCGTGGGAACCTTAAAAGTAATATTTGTTTTTCAATATTGGGGAAGAATCAAATAGATTAAAAACTTAGTTAATTAAATATAATAAAATCAAAGATGTTTTTATTCCCTGTACAATACTTGGGAAATAAAATCCGAAATAACTCTTGTTATTTATACAAGCAAAAGAGTGGGATGATTTGAAAGGGTTCAGTTTTTCTGGTTTTGATTTGAAACAGAATTTACTTTACAGAAATTTAACGGACAAGTTTTTTTTTATTTTTGAAAACGTTCAAAGTAAAATTTTTTTTTTACAATATTAAGAAAGTCGATCGATTTTTATTTTTTAAAAAAATTTAAATGACCATTTTTTTCAGTTAGATTGAAGGAAGATGTTTAATATTGAATACATCAAGGTTACGGTGGCCTGAAATTTTTATTATTTTTTTTATGGGACCGCCCTCGCGTCAGTAAAAATAATCTTTGGGGTTTTTAGAACCTGGTTTAGANATTTTATATGATTTCTACGTCAAAATCGAAAATTAAAATTTCTGAAAAAAGACGAAAAAAACGAAATTTTAGCACATCGAAAAAAATATTTATTTTCATGAGTTTAATTAATGAAATTTATTTAATTCTTGATTAAAGAGGGCTTAACTGGATTCCGCGCAAACCGTATTTTCATTCAAAAAAGTATGATTCAGAGTATAAACAAGAGCAAAGAAACAAAACGGAAGCATATTTAAATATAGTGAAAGTAGCCATTCCCAATATTATCAGCTAAGGACTACAAAAAAATTAGTTTGAAAATTTTTGAAGAAGAAATGAGAAAATTTTTCGAAATATTTCCTATTATTTCTGACCAAAAATCACTAAACCATGTCATATGGTTTTTCAAAGAGCATATAAAAAATAGGTGGTAACCTACAGTAGTCGAAAAGTAAAGTCGCCATTTTGTAGAGTTTTTTTGTTGATTTGAAACAAATATTGAAAAAAAAATTGGAACAAAAATAAGGCATTTTTTCATTATGTTTGGACGTTTTATTCAAAATTTCTCATAATTGCTCCAATTCCAAAAGTTAAATTCAAACTCAAAATTTTTGTTAAAAAGCCATAATGCAAAAATTCGCTAGTTACAAAAGTTGCCTGAATTATGAATCATCACTTTGATCGTATATTGGGAAGAATATATCAATCCAGTGAAAAGTTTTTCATCAAGAGCCCATATCGGTATCTGTACAAATTCACCGAGGCCCTTAAATGATATTTATGTAATTCTATATAGTAAACAGCGACAATTAATTTAACATGCAAATTGGCATTTAAAACCCCTTGACCCGTAAAATCAGCATTTTTAAACAACCCTGTACTCAGACAAGTGTCAATCGGCACTTACCGACCTTGAAAAATCATATTTAATTTTCTCTGCATGTCACGAAGGTTCAATTAGACTCATTTTGAAGTCCAAACAATTTTGTGTACGATTAAATAATAATTGAAGCAGGATTCTATCTGATTTCCTCTGACGTCGCTGAAAATATGCGATTTTGATCTGTCTGAGCGCAGCACCATCTCGCACACTATTAAAGGTTTCTAAACACAAATATCTCAAATGATCTCAAATTCATATTTAGTCATAACTTCTGGCTCATAAGGCCAAATTAATTGGACTTCTGTTCCTCAAATAGACAAAAAACTGAAACCGTTTAACGTCCTCACACCCAGAAACGAGAACTTCGCCGCACACCCAACAGCCTATCTGAAGGCACTACTTTGAGCGCTTATCACGGGAAAACTGGAAAAGATTTCAATTTACTTATTATTCACTGATTGAGATCAAGAATAGAATTAAGGGGGTAGCAGCAATGTGGCAGACTGGCGTCAATTTAACTTACGAAAATAATTACTTGGTTTATTTTTTTGTGCTTGTTATCGTTAGCTGAACCAGAATAAATGTGTATCAGCTCTTTAAAATTATTTTTTATCTATTTTAGGAAAGATTTGAGTTCGAACTTTTATTTTTGAATTCGTAAAATTTTCAAAAAAATTCAAAATATTATTATAATTTCACGCATTTTTCACCT
>SCLH01000689.1:265194-343640 GCA_004367855.1 Oikopleura vanhoeffeni | reverse complement strand
AATGAAGTTGTAATGAAAAGTGGTTGATTTTTTTACAGATACTTAAGTATGTTGAAAAATTAAAAATATAAACGTTTGCAGGAATGAACACTTTTATTGAAGATAAAAAGTAAAATAAAAAAATTTTCACATTTTTTGATATTTCAAAAACCACTCCGAAAAAATGTACCAATCTGCCACATCGCTGCTACCCCCTTGAGTGAATAACACATAACATTTGTAAATTTCGAAGTCTGTGAACTCGATAACTGCGAGATAAAAGAGTGGTCACTCACCTTGTATTTCTTGAGAAACCATACATTTTGTACATTTTTTACAATAACATATAGGTTACAAATTTACAAGTGAAACTTCAGCTATTTATAGCTGGTCTCAGATTTGAATTATAATATCTCGATCGCTTACAAAACAATCACATATGTATGTATTCATATCGCCGCGGCAAAATATATGCAGCAAAATGTAAAAAATATTGCTTATCAGCTGATAACTCAAAATCAGTGCAACCTTATGTACTACATTTGATCGATATTTCTTCGTCGGCTTTATTTGGGTTAAATTTCCGTTCAATTCCTTTGAAAAATAATTTTTTGAAATATATTATTTTTTCATTATTTTGAGTTCCATAAAAATCACTTGTGTTTAAATTATTCTTCGTATAGAGACTACAGAAAAAATAAACTTAAATCAAAAGAATCTTCAAATACTTTCCTGAAAACTGGCTTCCTTAAATATCTTACTCCGATATTATGTTTCGTTTTCACACAATTAATTTTTTAAGAAATTTTAGCGAAAATCCTCAAAAACGTAGGAAAAATATCTTTCGAACGGCTTATCGTATAAAATTTTCAACAATAGTTTTGGAAATAAAATTGCAAACTTAAGGGGGTAACCGACGGAGGCTGTATCTCGAGACTCATAAGTGATAGGAAGCTAATTTTAGTTGTATTGTCATTTTCGTGGCTGGTTTGCTTCCAGAAATATAAACAAACAAAAAAATTTCGATGTCAAAAATTTTTCAAAATTTTCTATATTTTCAAAGTTTTATTTTCCTTAACCGCACTGTATCTTTTAAAGTAATAACTTTTTTTCTCTAATTTTTGTTGCATTAGATCACTGTGAATTGGATCTTAAACATGGCAATAAAAAAATTTTACATTTCGAAAAAAAAAATTCCAAATATTTTCTTAGATCCATAAATTTGGGGTAACCGACGGAGGCTGTTTCTTGAGACTCAGAAGTGATAGAAAACTGATTTTAGCTGCATTCTTATCTTTGTTAACGGTTTGCTTTATAAAAAACTAAAGACAAGTGGGGAATTTCATAAAAAAATTTCCGAATTTTGCAATTAATAATGGAATATTTTCTAAGTATTTTTTCAGTAATTAACTTTTTCTCTGATCTTAGACATTGATCTGACTATTTTACAACTAATTTTTATTGATGCAACTTACTGACAAAAATGTATCAAAAATTATGATTTTACTCAAAAAAGAGTTTGGAATTTTCTTCAAAATCCTATTTTGACGAATTGAGGGTAAATAACTTTGAGTGCCTCTAAAAAGCTAATGAGAAAAAAAATTAAAAAAACTCTTATGTACCGCTCGCTTTGCACACTTTAAAGAAGTGTTTTCTTCAAAAAAAATCTGATATTGTTCGACTAAATGAAATGGGGTCAGCGAACATGTGCAAAACACCCATTTATTTTGGAAATTTCTCAAATAACAAGAAATTTGAAAATCAGGCTTTGTACGGCTGTTAAGGGGATTGTGGGTGCTTCTAGCAATTAGCTGGTGAAAAATAAGTCCCTTTAAAACTCAAATATCTTTTGTGAGCATTGAGTGAACGTTTATTTTTCCAATTGTATATTGTAGTCCGTAACCTTGAGAAAGATAAAAATTGATTCAGTTTTGAAAAATATTATCACATCAACCTTTAAATGCATTAAAACCTAATTGCTGTATTTCTTTCCATTGAAGTATACCGTCATATCCACGTATCGAAAAATCACATAATGCCGATATTATTGGTCAGAAAAATTCTCTAACAATTGCAACCAAGCATATTTATAAATTCATCTTAATTCGCCGAAAATTATTTTGAAATCTCTTATAGTTAAATATAGGCCAAAATGTAGATTATTTTACAAAAAAAGTATACCTTCACCAACGTACATGCGATTCTATTTTTCTTTTTCATAATCTTCTCTATATCTTATTAAACTTTTGAACCAAGAAAATTTTAATAAATTTTTTTATTTTTCTCGCAATCACTATTTCATGCTGATTTAATGCGCGCCATTATTACATTGATACGGCTAAAAATTTAAATATTGAAAGCGGCCAAAATCTGTCAACTATGATATTGAAATACTTCATTTTAGAGTAAATTTTCTTGCGAAGTTGATTTTTTGTATTTCTGAAATGATATCATATCTAGAATTATTTCCGTTTTTATGCAAGTCCGAAACGATATTTTTTGGAAATTTCTAGAATATTGGTCAAAAGTTCCAATTTTATTTGGTCTGAATCTCCGTGAAAATTATCACTAAATGGGTTATTTTGTTTTTCATATCTGTCATTATTCGGCATTTCAGTTAGCAAGCCACGTTTCAATGTTCTAGAAAAAAATATTTAGAAAAATTTGGTGTTTTTTTTAATTGCAAACGATTCCCGAGGTGCTGGATGGTCAGGTGCAATTGAAAAAATACGAATTTGCGACCGTGGGTCGAAATAACTACTGCACCCACAATCCCCTTAAGCTCACAAATTAAGATTTATACTGAAAAAAAAAAGAAAAATTTTGATATCCTAGATGAATGGGTCCAAAAAATGGAAAAAATCACTTTTGACCGGTATACCGGCCGGTCCGGTCATACAAAAACTTTTGACACCATTTTTGAAAATTTCAAACAAATATCTCCTAGAATCCGAAGTTTGAACTCAATACGAATGCGGTTAGCTCAGGACTAATGTTTGGAAAATCAGTAAAACCCGTCGTTACCCCCTTAATGACGCATTTGAATTGTAGGTCTGTGACAATCTTATTTCTGCGCCGTTTTGGCCCCCAAATTTTTTACTTTTGATTGGACGATCAAATGCTTTCATCATATTCGGATAAGAATCTCATTTCAATTCTCTTTAAAAAGTTGTCTTTAAAATTTTGAAAAAAATATTTGTCATAGTCAAAAACTCTTCTTATTATTTTCGGTTTCACGATTTTTACTCAACGAAAACTTCTAACTTTTTCTAACGTTGCGAAATAGGTCTAATTCACGAACAAAAAAAGTTAAAAAATCAATTCTAGACCCAAAAGATACTATATGAGTCAAATCGAGTGTCCTAGCAAAAGTGGGTCAATGCAATTATCTACATGGTTCAATTTGATAAATATAAATCATTAGTGAGCTGTAAGTTACAGCCTGTAACTCCGTGAATCGTATAGACCCACTTTTGCTAGGACACTTGATTTGACTCATATCCCTTTATCACTTTTTGGTTAAAATGCGTAGCCACTACCCCTATTAACGTGTGATTTTAACGTTGTGGCTACGCATTCTAACCAAAAAGTGATAAAGCGATATAGTAGAAAATTGTAAAAAAGTTAAGCATTTTCAATTTCATAAAATTCTTATGTATTTCACTAAGAGGACGGGCGCGCTGAATGACCACTCAGTGCCAATCGGCACTGTTTGAGTACCAGGGTTAAGATGATATTTATTTGCTTAATTTATTTTTGTTTTGACTATTAATCTCATTTTGTGTTCGAGTTATTCAAAACAAATTTACTTTATCCCTACTTTGCGTTCAAAAGATGACAAAAATGAAAATCACCCTCTATAAAATAGAAACTTGCGTCAAAAATGTCTTTTCCGTGACATTAGGTACAATTTTATAACCAAGCGTTTTACATAATCGGGTCCTAAATTTAAATAAACTTTGAAAAAAAGTGTCCATAAACGATTACTTTGTGTCATTTGAATGTCAAATTATGTGAATATATACAGTTTTATCTTTATTCTATCCTAGAAACTTCCTCAACGGTGGGTGTTAAACTTCACTTGATCGGGCTTAACCTTAGAGTTGCGGGACAGAGAGAAACCGTAAACATTTTCAGGAAGTTTTTATACACGGGTTGTCAGTGACAACTTGTCACCGAAAATTGGTAGCTCAAATTTTCATATTGATTTGAAAAATCAAAATACTATTTATTATTTTTTTTCTAACAAACAAATTATCAAAAAGCTGGTGTACGTGAATTAAAAATCTAATCGAAAATTTTCAAATTTCATTTTTTTCTGAAAATATTGACTATTTGAAATCAACTGCTTGTATTTTCACAATGTGTGGTATTCGAGTTATTTGACTTCAAAACCGCAAAAATTGGAATTTTAACGACAACCAACCCCGTAAGTTAATGCTTTTATTTAGAAAAAAATTCTTAAAAATTGTATTGTTGTTTTTATTTTCAATAGTTGACATTTTCCAGGAATTTTTTTTGTCACATTTATATATTTCAAACCAAAAACTAAAAATTTAAATTCAATTGAAACTTGCAAGGGTAATTAAGAGTCATGAAGAGCGTGTTCAACTTCTTCACGCCAAATAATAAAGCAGAAAAAATATTAAATCCGTGATCAAATTTGAGGTAATTTTTATATTATTTTCAAACAAATGGGAAATGGATAATTTATGATCCAAATGCCACTAGTGAGTCCAATAAAGAACCTGTTGAGGTCATGATGTAGATTGTTATGAAAACAATCTACAGTCATAGACCTATAAGATATCTTGGGTTTTAGACTGTAGATTGTTTATAACAAACAATCTACAGTCATAGACTTAGAAAATAAGACAGAACTTCTCCCGAAACCACACTTCTGTTTATAGAAAGACTTTATCTCTTTAGTCCGAAATAAACTGATATTATATTTAAATATGTTTTTATATAACTTTTATTGGAATGCTTTATTTGGGTATTTTATAGGAAGGATCAGACTTTCACAGTGGAGCCCATAAAGAGAGATCAAGCCTGGAGCGATTTTGCGTTGATAATTTAGGAGGTTGAGAGATTTAAAGTTAATTTTGGTATATTGTTATTATTAGAGCAATTTATCATTTTTGAGACAATTTAAGAGGGTGCGAGGTTTTGGGTCAATTCAGTTTCCTGGGGTATTAAAAATTTTTATTTAATGGTCGGTTACGAATTTTGAAAATTTTAAAATACTCTGAAATTTATTTGATTTTATGCACGTATTATTGTTGGTTGTTTTTTTGGTTTAATAAAAGTAAACTGGCATTTTTTACAAGAATAAAAATTCGGGTCGATAGTGAAATGTATAAAAAGTGAAATGTATAAATTTGAGATTTTGAACATAAACAGGCGAGAACAAGAGTTCCAGAGCATAAAATTCCAATGTTTTTGCTGGATCAGATTATTGAGATAAATTCTTCAAAATGATAGAAAAAATATTATTTTGCGCAACCCAATTATTTTGAAAATGCAATGATGTCATGAAAAATACAGATTTTGATACATTTACAAAATGTTCAGCAAATTCACATTTTTATTGGGCTATGCAAAAATTTTTTTATTATTTTGAATAATTCGACCTAAACAATCTGATCTAGAAAAAACATTGAAATTTTATGCTCTAGAACTCTTGTTTCCCTGTTCATGTTCAAAATCTCAAATTAATACATTTCACTTTTTATACATTTCACTATCGACCCTATAAATTCATCTGATATTTGAATTGATTATTGAATATAATAAATAAAGAGAAAATATTATATGGGTCTTTATCCCGTCTGCTAACGGATATGTTTATTGGTTAAAATGTATGGAAATTAAGGTGATTTATTTATGAAAAAAAGACGCTTCGACCACTTAAAGAGAATATGGAGATTAATTTATAAAACAAAGACGGTTTGACTACTAAAAGAGATTAGTTAAAACAAATACCGATATTTTTTTAGCCTAAAAAAAACTTTTAGAAGTTAGTACTTTTTTTTTGAAAATTTTCAAAACTGAGACTTTTGGTCATGCAAATTTATTTCGACAGCAAATTTTAAATTCTATCGTTTTATGAAGTACTTGTTTTTTGAGAATTCATGTATAATGAAGGGCACGACCCAGGGTCGTCGATCTTCTTGTTTATACAAATTAGGTCACAAAGTGAACTATGTGTGATATCCCTTTAACACCTTTTGGATGATTTGAGAGATGTAGGTTGAGGGAGCCAATCCTAACACTCCTAAGACCCCTTCTAGCCAATCATGAGGCCGCTTTCTCTTCTTTTCAGCCCACATCTCTCAAATCATCCAAAAGGTGTTAAAGGGATATGATCTTATCGTCGTTATTAACTTAATAAATGATAAAATTTCCGGAGAATTCACGTTTTCAAGATTCAGACATAGGGTGTTCAAGAAAACTTATTAAACAAATATGAAGTCTTTTTATATTTCATTATTTAGGAAAATATTAACTGACAAAACAAATGTTAAAGACCATTTGATTAACGTCATCGTAAAGGTTCGTAACGCTTTCCGTGGACTTTTAGTATATTATTGTTATTTCAAATATTGGGGAGAATCAAAAGTAGATAAAATAACTTAGTTAATTATATAATAATGCAAAGATGTTTAGTTCCCTGTACTATATGGAAATTTATACGATAACTCTTGTTATTATACAAGCAAAAGAGTGGATGATTGAGGGGTCAGTTTTATGTATTTGATTGAAACAGAATTTACTGTTACAGAAAATATTAAACAGATCAAGATTTTTATTTTTGAAAACTTTCAAGTAAATTTTTTTTTACAATTAATTATGAAGTCGATCGATTTTATTTTAAAAATAATGACCATTTTTCAGTAGATTGGGAAAGATGTTTATATTGAATACATCAAGGTCACGTGGACTGAATTTTATTATTTTTTATGGGACCGCGGTCAGTAAGATATCTTGGGTTTTTAGACTGTAGATTGTTTATAACAACAATCTACAGTCATAGACTTAGAAAATAAGACATATCAGAACGTCTCCCGGAAACCACACTTCTGTTTATCGGAAAGATTTATCCGTTATACGGAAATAAACTGATATTATATTTAAATATGTTTTTATATAACTTTTATTGGGATGCTTTATTTGGGTATTTTATAGGAAGGATCAGACTTTCACAAAACATTTTTTTTCAATTTTTTGGTGTTATGTATTTTTAATTCATGTTGAACAAAAATGTCGAAATTTTTGCCAGAGGAACATCCACGGAAACGCTTTGAGAGGGCTTATAAAATAAGTTAATAACAGTATAGCATCTTTTATTTGGTCCACAAATATATTTCGAAGAATTCAAATTAGTATGTTACATAATCTCAAACAAATTTCATAAGAGATTTAATTCAGAGAGTGAGTTATTTCAGATAAGTCTTTTATTTACAAAACAAAGAACTATCAAAGTTTATGAAGAATCTGCAACGAGCTATTATTGAGAAATCTCATAGAGAAATTTTGAATTTACAGATGGATTTTTTTGCTTAAAATAGTGACACCTTTATGTTAAAATGGAGATACAAAAGAATAGACGAAAAAATCAAAAAGTTGGGCATGAAATTTATTCAAGAATAAATTCAAAAAAAATTTGCTGTCAAGAATCATATTCATCGGATATCAAAACATATACATAAGACGTTTGCATTGGAAAAATGACAGTACACCTGATGGAAATTTTGGTTTAAAATCGATTAAAAATATTAAAAGCAGATTTGAGATAGTTGAAGTCTTGAGTTCCTATTTTTATGTACGAAAAAGTGAACTTTTACCGCATGAATTTCTAATTGCGTGGAAGAAAATCGAAAGAATAAAATAAATTGTATTATTGTTTTCGAAAATTATTTGTTTCATAATAATCACGAGCATTGATATACTTGTTGCTTATTGGTTGAAAACAAATTATACTGAATCAAAAAAGTTTCGGCACAAATAATCATTCATCAAATTTGAATCAAAAATGCCGTCTTAAAAAAGAAATTTCATCGAAAATTAACAGAATTTCGTGATTTCAATTTTGGATTTTAAACCAAAAAAAAAGAAGATGTCATGATTGAAAATGACTTTTTTAAGACAAATAATAAATCTTTTTTATTTATATCTTAAATAATATCTATTTAATCATTCTGAACAAAAAGGGAGATAACAATCTAAAATCTAAAACATATCTGCTCGGATTTGCAATTAATTTGAATCATCATTATTTAAAAAAATTAAATTTGGGAAAAGCCTGGAAATTATTTCATCAGAATCGGAATAAAAAATTGTAAAATTTACAAAATTGATAGATTACTATTTATAATACAGATTAATAGCAAGATAAATTATAGAGAATTATTTTTTCTATGTTATGTGGATTTAAATCATATTTTATGTTTTTTGGATTTTACATGCTATTTTGTTTCAAAATGCTCATGAGTAGTATATAGGGTGTTTTTATTGGATAGCTTATAAATAGTATTACTCGGTAAAAAAATTGATAATCTCGATTTTATATATCAAGACAAATTTTAAAATTGTTATTGCAAAGTTTCGTTTTCAGTGTCAAATTTTCATCTGTACAAACCAATAATATACTTTTTTGATCTTATTCATTTGAAAATGTTTCACCGCGTAAGTTTTAAGTGGCGTCGAGACTTGAAATGATTTTAAAAATCATATTATCATACAAAAGACTTTAAATCCAGGCTCAAATCACCTCAGGTCTCGATAAATCACCTTTTATCTCGGCACCATAAAAACTGACTCGGTTAATTTCATTTTTTCGACATTAACTGAAAAATATTTCAGATTTTTTATTTTCCATTTCTTGCACATTCACCGCTCGGTTTATATACAACTCAATTGTTAACTTGTTACACGCCGCAAACAACCATATATACTACTCTCAATTTTGTCTTCTCTGATCAAATGAGCTGCTCATTTTAAGCAAGCAAATAAATAATTAAAATTTTCTAATTTGATTCTTCAGAAGAGTCATTATTATTTTTTTCCGAATTTCTGCGTCTCATTTTCAGCTCTTCGCAAAAGTCAAAATTTTCCGTTGTTTGAATTTCTGGTGAATTGGGGACAGATTCGTCATCGCTTCTTGGCGTGTTGGATTCTGAACTTCCTGAAAGGACCCTAACTCTGGATGGCGATTGGTCCAAAACATTTTGGCGAGAGTTGAAAATTCCCGAATCTGTATCGGTAGTATCTGTAATAACGCATTCTTCGAGAGATACATCAAGAGACGAAATTACTGATGATTGACATGATCCATTTGACCTCCTTCTTAATAAAATGTTAGGTCTTTGATTCTCAAGACCGCTGAGGGGTAAACCACTGTCGGGTAAATGTGGTGCAGGTAAATGTTAAACAGTGGACATGTATATATCTAACGAATTTAGAACGAAATTGGCAATTTGAACTTGAAATGGAATGACAATATAAAAAAATGATTAATTTAGTCGGATTTTCGGTTGAAATTAAATGACATTAAATTAACTGTTTAGAGGGCGGTAAACATTTAGGTAGACAAAATTTTTGGTCCAACAATGCGTCGGCGAAAAATTTTTACTAATTTGAATAGAAAAGTGTGCAATACAAATTTCATCGCAAATTTTTTTCCCTCTAATTTTCAGATCATACACCAATCGGTCTTGATGCGAAATGACAAAAAATTAATTAAAACATTTCGTCAACTTGTATTTGATAACGAAACTAATTACAGAAAACGTCGATTTAAAATTTTGTCCAGTTTGTGAGAGTTAAAGAAATAAATTCAAAATTTGAAGAGTTATAGAAAATTTTATGACAAATGTTAGTACGCAAGAGAATTTATGTGAATCACCTATAAAGAAAGGTATTATAAAAAGTGATGTTTATTATGTTTGAAACGTTGAAAATATTAAAGATAATTTTTACGTGATATCAAGCAATAAAATCCGGCAATTTTGAGGGTTATTTATTTCTATTAGATTATATGATTGATCACGTGACTGTACAATTTGGCAAATAAATTGAGTATTTGAAATTATAAATGATACTCTCTCTCTCTTTTAATATAAAAACAGAAAAAACCACCCCTTATTATCAATGCTTATTCGACAAAGAAAAAAAAATTGGCAGTGAACTTGATTGATAAAAAACTTTTGGTATTGAGATTTTAAGTTTGTGAAAAGTTGGATAATTATCCGTTATTTTTTTGTTGGAGTATTTCTCAGGCTTTCAAACGTTACGTCAACATCTCGAATTCAATTCAGTTCACATCCGTTTGCTGACTCAACTGTTCAGGATTAGACAAAAGCATGTAAAATGCTTAAAACATATAGCCAGAAATTCATTTTTCAAATTTAAGTGCTATCTTGTTAAATCTTAATAAGTTGATTTTCATAGCAAAATAAGCTGAAAGATATATTTTAGGGAAACACGGTGTGGCATTTAAACTTCTGACAATTTTGATTGATACTGGAGATCGGCAAAAGCCTAGTCGCTCTCGGACCAGCCAAAATTTCCAGTTTGCCGATCCCTGATTGAAATTCTAAATAAACCACCAAAGAATAAATTTAATTCCAGATGTTTAATCAAATTTGTCTTCAAAAAGAAATCCAAAAATTAAACCTTGCAAAATTAAATAAATAAAGAATATTAAAGAATTTCTCACCTTACAGATCCATATAAGTTACGTTTTATTCTCGGACCAAGTAAAGCAACTCTCATCGAATTATGTTCTAGAACATCCATTTGGAAATGTCGACAAGCATTCATCGCCGCTTCTTCACTGTCATATTCGATAATTGCACACATTTCCTTGCCTAATTCAGGCACCTGTGTCGCATATCCCTGAATAGAACGTTTAATAAAATTTAAAAATTTCAAACTCAAATTTGTATATTATTCTTGTCCATTAACTGATTTTTGTTAAAAGTAACGGCAAAAGTAAAACTAAAATCGCACCCAAATCTTTTTTAACACGTCGGGTTTTTGCGGGGTGACTAAGAATTGATATTAACAAGCTATTTTTGTATCTGTTAAAAAATCTTTTCGATAAAGTTCTATTATTATTGAAAAATTTAGGCACCTGTGTCGCATATCCCTGAATATAACATTGATTGAAATTTTAGAAATTCAAACTCAATTATTGATTTTAGGGCGATTGTTATACTTGTGACCGGTAAAAAAGAGGAGATGTGTGAAAAAGAGGAAATGGGTGAAAAAGAGGAGACAAAAGTCACGTGAGATAATGAGTCATCAATTTGACTGAAATTTAAAACCTCTGTCTATCCGTCTGGGTTAAAAAGAGGAGAAATCGAAAAGACTCACGCTGTAGTAATCAGGTTTTGTGTCTTGGGAGTAGCTTGAACGTGTGAAAATCTTTGAGGGGAAAAGTTCGGTGTAATCACCAGAAAAATGATTAATCAATTTCTAGATCGAGAATTAATTTTCTGTTGATGAATGAATAAAGCAAGTAAATAATATAAAAAGGTGACAAATTATAAATTTATTTTGATATACTAAAAAATGCTTGGCTAGCGTTTGATAATCCCGAGATGATTTTTTTCGCTCATTTTAAATTGGTCGATATCGTTTGCTAGCTGAAGCTGAAATTTCTGACAAAAATCTGACATACTGCACTTTATACCCCTTTTGATTTAATTAAATTTCTTAAAAACATCAGTCTTCAAAATGTTGACATCTCGAAGTAAGTATTGTTCAATCTATTTTCTCTCCTTCAATTCTTACATAAAACCCTCAAAAGCAATTTTCGATTTTCCCACATTTTTTTCTGCATAATTGAAGATCGAAAATGTTTTTGTTTTTTTCTCTAATTTTTACCTGTAAATATGGAGGAAGTGTTCTTTCTGGTCGAACAACTCTCATTTGTTGAATTGATCCAAATTCCTTGAAAATTGCGGAAAGTCTATCAATTTCAGCTTCTTCCTCACTTATACATATCGCAAGAATGGTAGCAATTATTTTTGGTTGTTTTAAAGATTCAGGAAGTTCAATCACCCTACGGACCTGAAATATTTTTTAGAAATTTGTTATTAGAAATAGTTTTTTTAATCGTGAATGTGTTCTCAAAAATGAAGTCTATTTCAAGTTGACATTTTCGGAAATTTAAAATATTCGATGTTTGATTTCAAAGATTCTTTACTTGGATATTCCTGAAAATATTTTAAGCAATTTTTATTCAAAAACCGAAAATCTCCTCGCAACTATTTAATCAGCTTAAAAATATTCAAAATAAGCCTGGAAATTTAAAAAAACAGCTGGTACATGAAGTGCCGAGCATGAGTTGCCTAGGCTAATCTCGTGCGGGGGCGTTGTATTGTAGAGCAAAATCAAACGGGCCAATGAGTGGCGCCCACAAGGCAACAAACCCCTGATTCGTACTGTAAGTCGAAAACTTTAAAATTTTGTATTTAAGAACAACTTTTCCAAACCCCAGATTAGAAAGCATCCATAATTTAAGATCACGAAAACTTAAATTTTGTAAATTGAGATTCTAAAAACTGTCTTTCAAAATTTTAGATTCAGAAAGATTATTTATCATATTTTATGATGCCCGTTAAATATATCTTACTCATTTTTCAAAAAACGTTATTCTGAATAACTTATTCAATACACGTTTAACAGATTAGTAAAAATAAGCCATATTTTTAAATTTATGATTTAAGATCCTTTATTTTCCACTAAGGAAACTATTGAAGTTAGCCATCCTTTACTTCTCAAAATTGTGGAGATAAGTTTTGGATTACAGAAAAATACTAATTTATATGAATTTCAATATTCTAGCTAACTGAACTCCCTTCCCAGCCTCTGCTTTCTGTGTATTTTATAACAGAGCCAGAATTAAGCTGTAGAATTTTAAATTTTCGGCCGTGATACTTATAATTTTGAGTTTGCAGACTAGGCGAAGCTAGAATATGTTAATTTCACGAATTTTAAATTTATTATTTAAATTGGACTTATTCTTAGAAATGCAGCATCGAATTGAATTCAACATTTAACGCATATTTACCTTATGACCATCTTCGGAGACTTCAAACATGTCACTTGCGGAAAGCGCTTCAGAAACAACCTGAAAATTTTTGTTAAATATCTACGATTTTCTTTATTGCATAATTATTCTCCGAGAAAATAGGAGGTTGCTTTTAGCCTTGGCTTAAAGTGACCCTTTTTTAAATTGCCGTGAATGTTTCAGAAATTGTTTTACGTCACATAAATGTCGCGGGTTGACACAAAGTCAAACATTTTTAAATCCGATAAGAAGCAAAAGGTTTTATAAATTTAATTTTCCGCTTTGTTATTAAGGAAGCTGAAATTTTTAACCAACTTTGTTGTTATCGCCAAAAAAGATAGTGCAGGGAAAATTTAATTCTATTTCCACAAAAATATAGGTTAAGCGGTTCTGGTGTAGAAACCAACGTTTGAAAAATTTAAAATTATATTATTTTAATTATATTGATAACGGTCCTTAATAAGGACTCCGTATAAACAAGTTTAACCAAGAATTTAATCGGATTAATATCCCCTATTTACACTTTTGTAAATATCCCGGCCCTACTACTTAAAAACATGCAACGTTTCGTAATCAGGGCCGGGCTATTTACGAAAGTGTGAATAAGGGATATAGAAAGACGTTCAACAGAAATCAGAATTACTAAAAATTTGAAAAGTTCCGAATTATCAAAGTGAATCCGACAAACGGATCCAAATAATTCGGCATCAAAAATTTCTCAAATAAACGAGAGTCTCGTTGCGAGACAATTCGAAATAAGGAATTTTGAAAGTTAAAAATAGGTATCGATTTAATTGACATCCATGCAATTGAAACCACCAGAAATTCATTTTCACAGGATGGGTCACAAAAATCGATACCCATTTTTGACTATAAAATTCTTCATTAAATAAGTGAAATTTACAGCGTCTGACTAATGAGTATCATTGATTTTACAGAGGGATTTTTTTTGGAACTTGTGAATTTAATGTACTGATTTGTCATGTATTTTAAATTTTTTGATTTTATTGGCCCCTGGGTAAAAGTCATAACATGAACTTGCTATTTTAAAATTTCCTTATCAGATGACGATCCAAAATGGCACACAAAATTTTAAGTAAACTCTTTCGCAATATTTAAGCGTTCCATCATGAGACTGCGGTGGTTTAAGATCTCCTAAACATAATCTAAATAACATAAGTTAACCCGGAATGACGTCAAGAGGGATTGTTAATGAAAATCTTTATGGATACCTTTTTTCAAAAATTTATTTAAAATGTTTTTTATGAATACAATTTTTAGTTTATTAAATTTTGGACTTTATTACTTGAAATGAAGTGTGATACCTGAAGAGTGGAGTTGCAGGATGCTTTTCTTGTAACTTTTCTGATTTTTTTCATTGATGCAATTAGTTTGATTGAAATAAATCCTTTGGTAGATCGAGCAAGTTGGCGCACCAAATAAGGTTCCTGAATTCAAATTATTAAAGTACAGAGACCCCAGAATGTCTTTTTAGGTTATATAACTAATGTTTTCGTCTTGTCTCAGTCTTGATAATTCTTTAAATATTTATTTACGGAAAATTATAATATGTGTTTGTCTAGTCAAACAAAAATAGAGAAAAATAAACTTTTTGTGACTTTTTGTTCATGATATTTTTGTGGAGATAAGGTTTATTTTTTTAAGGAATTTCAAAATTGAAACAAAAGTTTAAACGGCCCCAGGTAACTGTTTAAGAAATTGTATACGCAATATTTCATTAATTTTTATGTAACACTAGTATTATTTTTATTTCCGAAAAAAATTAGGTCAAATATTCGCTTTTGAGACCTTACAACCTTCTTTAACTTTCAGTGATTTTGTGGCACAATATTTGTGGATATTATGTTGTTTTCGGAAAATATTCTTTTGTTAAAGAATTTTTGAAATTGTGTGTTTATATCTTGAAAAATTGAGACGATGATGTAATTTTCAAATGAAGCGCGAATGCTTTGAACCGTCTTTTAAATATTGAGCCCATAACAGATGCAAATATTTTCGGTTCATTCAAGACTCCGCATTCTTATCAATATATTTAGTAAACACTCAATTTTTATAAAATTTTCAAACATAATTTCGAGTCTCAAGACGACAGATTTTAGGATAAAAATTGCGCATGAAAATGAAGAGTTAAATTAAAGAATGAAAATTATTCATCCAAAATAACCTCGAACTCAGTGCCAATGATTCAAAATATGAAAAGTTCGATATACATTGATGTATCGAAGATTATAGTTTTGCTTCAGTGAGAGCTGTTACATCATAATTTCTCTTATTTTGTGGAAATGGTATCTGGCAATAAAGTTCCGACCATTTTAATATTTTTGGGTCAAGGGGGGGAATTAAATTGATTAATTTCAACAGCATCTCAATTTTTATGGAATTTAAATTGAGATGACCAAAACTTGACGAAGAAACTGAAATAATGACGTCACAGCTCTAACTAACGCCTTAGTATAATCTTTGATATATCCTGGCCATGGATATGTTCAACCGAATTTATTTGATGTGATTCAAAATTTGTTTCAAAATTTCAGGGCAATGTAACATTGCCAATGATGTTCCTTTAAAGTGACTTTTTGAAATTTTTTATGCTGAAATAAATTTCACATACTGAATTATTTTAAAGAAAAAATTTTATTGGATTTAAAGTACAGTTAAAATTAAATTTATAATTTCGCAAACTGGAGGGCTTTTTTAACAGTTTTTAAGGTCAACATTTGGCGCAGGGTTGTAAAAGGGATGATAACCAACTGAATTTTCCATCCCTATCCCCAACTCAACGTTCCATCCCCATCCCATGCCATCCCCTAAAAACTTGGTTCAATTTCAAAATTGTTAATTATTTTTTAAGTTGAGAGTCGTTTCTAAGTCGGTATTTTCAGGGGGTAGTCGCCGATTACTAGTCGGCTCTGGGTTATTTTTTACGGGGGGCGGTCCTAGATTCTTAATTTTTGAGGGGGGGACAAAGCCTTGGGAATATTTCTTAACGGGGTACCCCTAATTGAAAAGCACGATTTTGTGTTTTTTGAGGGTGAATATCTTAAAGGCTACACATTGTGGAACCCAATAGTTAAATACGATGTAATATTTGAACCAAAGAAAATTACCACTCAAAAAGGGGATGAAAAGGGATGGGAGGGGATGGAATGAGGATAAATAGAGATAGATTGAGGATGACCATCTCCTCAGTTTCGATCCCTATCCCATCTCCATCCATCCTCATCCCTTTTACAACCCTGATTTGGCGCTCATGAGCTCGATTTATAATGTTTGAAATTTTGCAGAATCGAAATTTTATTTATTTCGGATAAAAAGATACATTCGGAATTTATAACCCGTTAAATATTTTTGAACTTAAATTTTTTGAGCTCGAATCATAATTTTTCTTGCAAACATAAAATTGAAAAATTTTCTGTCAAAAATGAAAATAAAATAAAACTTGATCTTAAATTGTAGCCCTTGAAAAAATATCGAGTTCAGTAAAATTTTTTTTCTTCAATTTTCAGCTCAAAAACAAGAAACCGTTAATAAAGATGCCTAAGTTTAAAGTTTTTCTAGAAATTTTTTTCGAAAAAATATAAATTTCATAGCCAATTTCAAGAACGGTTTCTCGTTTTTTAAAAAAGTTTATACTGATTGTGTTATTTTTCAACGGCTACAATTTGAACATAATTGAAAAAATGTTGAGCAAAATTTTTTCTACCGTTCCTACCTTAGGCTATCGCCAGAGTAATTTGAAGTAATTTATAACCGAACTTGCTGGCCAGTTTTTAAATTTGGGTACGCTTTGTAATTTCCTGTTTACTTTTTGCAACAAGTATTACTTGTCAACAGCAAGAACCCAAATTTGTAAATAAGCATAAAAGGCTAAGTAAGTACCTTAATGAATATTCAAAAACATAAGTTGGTTTGTCGAACAATTTCAATTTCGATAATTTTTAAACTGTATTTCAAAGTTTTTGTACAATAATGGACGTCAAACCATTAGGGTTTGCAGTTTTATGAAACCCTAATCCTATCTCAAGAATAATTATGCAAAATACTACCAGGCTTTAATAAAGGCCGATTAAAAAATATCAGAAATAAAAAGTTCATTTTTTGAACTTATTCCTGATAAAAAACCATAAATTAAAAGTGAGAATATGAGCAAAAATGTGACATGCTGTATAAGTTTTTTCCGTCGAATAATTACCTTTGATAATCCTGCATTCGAAAAGGAGGCTTCGCAGACCATTTTCACTTGTTTTACTATTTCTTCATTATTTGTCGTTATTTTCGGTTGAATATTTTCGGGTAAATTATTATATTCTGGAATTTGATACGGCGCAGGGTAAACTGGTGTATGATAATGGGAATAATAAACTGGTGGTGGAGGAGATTGATAATATTGTGGGTAAACCGCGTACCCATACACCCCTTGATCATAATAGTAACTTTGATCATACGACGACATTTTCTGAAAATAAATTAAAGAGCAAGGAAAAACAGTTTGATTTTTTGAATGTATAATTTGATTTAAAAATGCCATGTTTCAGAAGAATAAGTTACGAAAATACCAAATAATCGATTATGCATAAATACCAAATAAATTTATAACAATATTGAATATGAAAGGTTGGTATGGAAAATAAAATTACGTATCAAATCAGACTTTTCACAATACAGTCCCTGACAACTTGAAATGCGTCCCTTTAAAAATCACATAATCCCCTTTGACCCCTTAAGGGGGTGCCATAAACCCTGCAGACTGGAGTCGTTACAACTTACGTAAAAAATAAGTCAGTATATTTTTTTATGCTTAGTATAGTTAGCTGAACCGATATAAATATGTTTCAGCTTGATAAAATTATTTTTATTCATTTTAAGAAATATTTGAGTTCGAGTTTTCATTTTTGAAATCGTAAAAATTTCAAAAAAAATCTAACTATTATGAAAATTTTCCGTATTTTTTGTCCAAAATTTTTTTATTTGTTTATTTAAATCTGTGGGTAAACTTGACCCGGTAAAAACCAAAAAAATCGCCACTTTAACTTTTTTTTAAAACGGCTACATATTTTCTGACAGCCGTTTGAAAGATCATAAAATATTAATTTTTATCTTTTGTCGAATTTTTTGGAAATATGATTAAATTTTTCGCAAATCATGTCCAAAATTTTAATTTGTTGGTTTTTCGAATTCCTTATAAAAAATGAGGTGGAATCATTTATTAATTTTTTTGTATCTAATTAAATCTTCGTATGTCAACTAATGGAGTTGGTCGCGCGATTATCATTTCTAAACTATGGATTAAAATTTTTAGACACTCGGCTGTACACTCGATAGTGCCATTCGCCACGTAAATTTTCAAAAATTGTATGGTGATAAAAATTTCCGATAAAATTGCGGGTGTTAAAGGCGTCATTTTTTTGTGATAGTCAGAACATTTTTTTACTATCAAAACCGCAATTGAAGGTCAATTTTTATCTCAAAAAATTTTTTTCTCTACTTTTTTGCATTTTTGACCCTTTTTCATGGAAAGAAACTTTGATATCAAAAAAATTTATTAATGTGCAGAATTAAAAAAAAGACTTTAGCGCATAACACCGAAAATGTCTGAGTTTATTAATACATCTTCGAAATAAATTCTGTAGTCGGGTTTAGTTGGAATAATCGGATGTACAGTGAGGAAGTGTTTTTTTATATATTTTCTCAAGATAATTAGTATTTTAAGAAATTAAAAATAAACCTTCGCAGAATGAACACTTTAATTGAAGAACAAAAAATAAAAAAATAAATTTTTTTTCTTTCATATATCCCTCTGAAAAAATGTACAATCTGCCGGACTTATGGCACCCCTTAAAAATGCCTAGTTTTTCGGAAAAAGACGATGACCCTTAAAATGCATATTTCATTTTTGCACAGTACGCAATCAACTTTTACGTACAAAATGATAATTCTTTGATTATCATAACGATCATCACTGCAAAATGATATTTCGCTCGTTTTTAGCGCGTAAAGGGGTTTATTTGTTAAATTGTCAGTATTTGGAGTCAGAAATACTGCATTACAAGGTCTGGTTTTGTATGAAAATTTATAAATAAAAATGACGAGAAAATACTCAAAGCGTTATGTTTTGACATCAGCACAAAAAAGAAATATATAATTTTTATATCCCCTATTCACACTTTTGTTAAAATCTCGGTCCTACTACTTAAAAACACACAAAGTTTCCTAATCAGGGCCGGGATATTAACAAAAGCGTGAATAGGGGATATAGACAGCGGTCAAAAAAAAACGCAGTCTTATTTGGCTACTTATTTTTTTGAAAAATTAATTTATAAATAAAGACCGATTAATTGTTTTCTGAACATTTATTCGTATTATTAAATGTTCAAATTTCTAAAAAATTTAAATCCAAATTTTTAAGTCTTTTAAACTAGACATTCAGCAAACCACAATTCGTATTTTGTAGAAAATTATTCTAAAAAACAAAAAAAACATACAGATATCAAGAAAACAACAATTTGCCTCAGAAAAAAGTCATTTTCCCTTAAAATGCGCATAATCCCGTTAAACATATATACTTTTTTTTGAGTGAGGGTAATCTCTCAAGCGCGTGGTCGAATCCCACTAATGTTGTCTTAGTGATTGATTTAGTGAGGTCCCTTGTCTTTAATCATACCCTAGATAATCACTAGTACACCATTAGTGGGATTCAAACACGCGCTATAAAGATTATCCTCATTTTCAAGATTCACTTTGATTGGAAACACGATAAATAAAGATTTTATTGAAAATAAAATTGAGTGTCAAATCAGACAATAAAAAATTATTGATATTAACTTATTGATAATTATTGATATATCAATTACTGGACTTCTGGTCGTTTTAACTAGATTTTTAGCAAATTTTTTATACAATTCGGCGTTAGCAAACAATTAATTCGATTTCTTTCCTAGATAACTCAAACTGAGCACAAATATCTTGTAAATAATAAAAAAAAAAGTTGGTCGAATCCGACCATTGTGACCTATGTTTTGAAGAAAAACTAATAACTAAACAATTTCAGTAATCTTAGAAAAAAAAATAATAGTCTGATGGACCATTTTTTTTAATTTATTATTAACAAGATATTTGTGCTCAGTTTGAGCTATTTAGGAATGAAATCGGTTGAATTGTTTGCAAATGGCGAATTATATAAAAATTTTGGCTAAAAATCTAGTTAAAAACGACCAGGAAGTCCCGTAATAGATATAATTTAACTTGTTATATGACTTAACTTGTTATATGACTTGATACTTATTGATATATGAAAAATTCCAATAAGAAAAGAAAGAGTGGATTTGTGACGTAAAAAGACCATTAATTTCGAAGATTGAATTCATTTCACGTCAACATAACGATTCAAACATCAAAAAACAGGGTTTGATCAGAAATCTTACCCAATATATTCGCCAAGCAGTTAATCTTCTCTAAATCACCATTCTTCCTCTAATTGCGCAAATTAAGNATTTCTGAGAATGAAATTTAACCAATGGCGCTTGAAAAGGGTCATGATCAAATCAGCTTTGGGCAAGTTCATTTCAACGCAAAATTATTTAAATTTGATACGTCCTTTTATGTGCATTCAATCAGATATAGGCTGTGATCTGTGTCACAGGTGATTGATTTGGTCCTTATTCTGACAGCAAAAAAGGGTAGATAAGGGTGGTTAAGTACCGTTTCGCAAATTTTATGCATGAGGGGACTTTCCAAGATAATTTGGGTATTTTTTCGAATTTTGCGCTGTTTGGTTGATCGACAAAATAAATAAACTTTGGGTAATTTTCTTGTTTATTGACTGAAAATTGTGATTATCAACAATTTTTGCTTATCTTTTAGGAACGTTTTCTGGGCGTTTTGAAAAGCAAATTTGATAAAAATGCCTATTTTTGCAAAAAAAGGTCACATTTTTTTTCTATAATAATTTTCTTTATAAACTTACTTAGAAAAAGAATTGATACGCAAAGTAGGCCGAATCCAATTTTAAATTAGATAGTGCATCAAGTGCCCACACACTATTTAGAAGGGCTCTCACATCTCTTATAATAACTTTTCCCCTCAAGAAACTGCGTACTAACCTTTTTTAGCCAAAATTGTTTTTTTCTATTCTAAAATCTATATGTTGTAGCTTAATCAAATGCTGCTTCTCTTTCGTAAATATTTTCTTCAAATATTTTTCCTAAAAATCAGACAGTTTTGCGGCCGAGAAAAATAAAAAATAAATTTTTTTTTTTTAAATTCAGGAAGTTTTTCTGATATCTATACTTTTTAGAATGAAAAATTCTGTAATTGTCTGCCTTACTTTTTTTACAATTTAGTTTAAGAGTGGTGGTAGGGTGCGAGTGTGCGAGAGCTGAGATGGGCCAACCACTCGAGTGATCATAATATCCTTTTTTAAGTTCCTCCAACACTAGGCAACATTTATTAAATCTTTATCCGTTTCCGGACTTTATATTCTTGAACTTGAAAGTTTTTGGATGTTTACATCCCTGCAATTTGCAGGCTGCAAACCTACATGCCTTCGGCTGCAACGGTTTTTGGTGAGGATTTATTTATGAAATACAGTATATCGTATTATTATCGTTCAAATTGGTTTTATTCAGAAAACTTAATTCGATAAAATTCAAACTTGGAAAATGTTGAAAAATTAAATTTTTCATTTCGTTAAAAATATTCAACTTAATATTTTTTGAGTAAATTTGAAAACAATTGGTAATCAGTTAGTTAACATTTTTTAATCGTACAACTTAATTAGAGCCATTTGAAACGACTCGTATCTTAACTTGTATCCACTATGAGCGACTTTAAAAGTGAGCCTGATTCGATTTAGTTATTTTCTGGTTTAAAACAAAAATTTAAAATAGCGAGTTATCTCTTTTATTTTAATTAATGACTTGACCGATAATTTTAATTTCTTTTCTAAATTTGGAATTTTAACGTTTATTTTCTCAATATCAATCATATATAATGTCATGCAAACTGTTCCTTGAATTTGCACAATATAAGAAGTTCAAAGAGCTGCTATTGGTACGACAGATCAAATACAATTTTGAAAATCTGTAAAAAATAAATATATATATATATGGTCCACAATATCTGTAGAATGAAAAAAAAATTTTTGATTGCATAACTAGTTCTAACTAAACTCGTTTGTCAAAGTACCGATTAAGTAATTTTAGACGCTTTCCGATGGAGTCGAACAACTTCGGCGTGCTTCGGAAGTCGAATAAAATAGTAAAGACAAATTAAGTTATAAAAAGCTCCAAAATCTCAAATTGAAAGGATATTTTATAGAGTTTTATGACGTTGTTTAAGGGGTAGCATCGATTCGGCAGACTGAGTCAATTTAACTACGAAATTAATTAGCTGTTTATTTTTTTGTGCTTATTATCGTTAGCTGAACCAGAATAAATGTGCATCTACTTTATAAAAATAATTTTTTCTATTTTAGGAAAGATTTGAGTCCAAACTTTAATTTTTGAATTCGTAAAATTTTCGAAAATCAAAGCATTATGAAAATTTTCTGCATTTTTTTGTCCAAATTTTTTTGATTGTTTTTTTTGAAATTACATATTTTTCTGACTGCTGTTGAAAATATCATAATATGTTTATTTGTCATTTTTTGTCAACTTTTTTAGAAAAATTATGAAAATTTTCGGCAAATCAAGTCCAAAATTCTGAAATTTGTGGTTTTTTCGAATTCCTAATACAAAATCAGGTAGAACACTGATTTAATTTTTTGTATCTATCAAATCTCCGTATGTCAACTATATGCTATGAGTTTGGCTCGCGATTATTTATTTCTAAACTATCGATGAATTTTTAACACTTGGCTGTACACTCGAAAAAGTGCCATGACACTTAATTTTTTAAAATTTTATGCTAGCAAAAATTCCATTAAAATTGCGGGTGTAATAAGCGCCATTTCTTTAGAAAGAAAAAAAAATTTAAATATCAAAACGCAATCGAAGGTCAATTTTTATCTCAAAAAAAGTTGTTTTCTCTACTTTTTGGCAATTTTTGGACCAATTTTCATGGAAAAAATTTGATATCGAAGAAATTATTTAGGTCCAGAATTAAAACCAAACTTTTTAGCGCACTACACTTGACACATGTCTGAAGTTTATTAATATGTCTTTAGAAAAAATTCTATGGTCGGGTTAAATTAGGGTGGGAATGGCAAATCAAAGTCTTCGGTTGATTTTCTGGTTTATAGTCACTCGACTACAGTTTTTAACGCTGATTATCATGGTATTTCCCAAAAAATTCTAAATTGACCAAAGTTCTTTTTTTTTACTGTGAAAATTCTTAAATATCATGAAAAATCAGGTTTGTATTGAATAAATTTTCTCAGGGCGGCGACGGTAATTTTCATATATTTAAAAAAAATTTATCTCAAAAAAACAGCTGGACAAAATTTCAGCCGAAAATATTTTGCGCGGCTATGTCAATCAAGAGTTTGAAATTCGAAAAATTTGACAAAAAATCGGAAAAAAATAAGGTTTTTCATGAAATTTTTGTTAGGAGGCGAAACTCTTGTTTAAATATCATAAATAAATTTTAATTCAAAAAAATCACCTGGTCAAAATTTTCACCGAAAAAATCTTGCGTAGAATTGTCAAACACGGTTTGAAATTCGAAAAATTTACAAAAATTTGGAAAAAATAAGGTTTTTGATGAGAATTTTTTGTTAAGGATGCGGCGGTCTTGTCATTTATTTTAATAAATTTTAATTCAAAAAATACCTGCGTCAAAATTTCAGCGGATAAAATTTGCGTAGATATGTCAACACGAGTTTGAAATTCGAAAAATTTGACAAAAAATCGGAAAAATAAAGTTTCTGATGAAAATTTTTGAAAGATTTTTTTGTTTTGAAATTCATATTTTACTATGCATACATTCCTTGAGAACTATGAGTACTGCCACATTTTCACATGATCTTCTGAACGGATTTCTTTAAAATCTCTATAAAAATTTCTAACCATTCCTTTTTATTTTCAGGCGTAAGTGATAGAAAAAACAAAGCCGACATCAAAAATAGAATAATTGGCTATTTTTTATTTCGATGATCGTTTTTTTGAAAACATCAATGATGAAATACGGCATTTCTCGTTTAAAATATCAATATTTGATATAAAATGTTTGTCCATTTTATCTTAGATTTAACCATATTGTCCTTAGATTGTGCCATATTGTCCTTAAGGTTTGCCATATTGCCTTAACATTTTTGCCATATTGTTTTAAGAATTTGTGCCCTATTGCTCTTGTAAAGTAAAATTTTAAGCACAATTTAAGAACGAAATGGCAAAATTAGGGACAATATGGCAACTTTCGAAGTTATGCAACTAATGAACAAAATAAAAAGTGTCAATCTTAATTTTTTATCTCACTTATTTTAGAATTTGAACCCTTTTTAAAGTAGAGAAGTTGGATTTTTTTTCCGACTTTCATGATGAAAAAAATTTGCCGCGCAAGTTTTTTTTCGAAAAATTTAATTTTCAAAAGTCTTAGAATTTTCATAGGCTTTCCAAAAAAAAGTGAAAAATTACGTCGCCGACATTTTTTTGCCATTCCCACCCTAGTTTAGTTGGAAAATGGATTACAGTGAAAAGTGGTTTTTTTATATTTTCTCAGATAATTAGTTATGTTTAGAAATTAAAACATAAACGTTTCCAAGAATGAACACTTTCATTGATAAAAAAAAAGAATTAATTTTCACATTTTTTTTCTTTCAATAATCGCTTTGAAAAAATATACCAATACAGCCGGATCGATGCCATCCCTTAATTATAGCTCGAAATGCTTTAATCGAGTGTTGCTAACAGAGTGATTACCGTTTCTTATAGACTTTTAACTTATGGCGCATCATAAAGCATGCGCATTTAAAGACGCTAGATGTCCAAAATCAGACTTTTTTCCTTTTAACTGAACTTTTATGGGTCAAGAATTTGAACAAAAAGATTTTGAAAGACTTAAAAATTTAGAAACTAAAACTTATTTTATTACAAATTTTACCTAAAATAGAACAAATAACGAAATAAAAAATTCCAGTAGTGGATTAAAATTTTGTTTAAAAGAAATCCTTTTTAGGATAATATTTAGCAAACAATTATAATTGTCTGAAAAATTCTTCAGAAAAAATCGAATCAATTTCATGTTCAATATTTTCTTTATAATAATTGACAATATATTGCCTTTAAAAGTTTAAACCAGTTCGTTCATCAAGTTTATGAACATAATAAAAGCCACCGGCGGATGCCTTACGGCTAAGCATTTTGACACCAGTACCTCGTGAACATCAGATTTGAAAAATTCTATTGAGTTATTTCATACAGAATAGCGTGAATTTGATTTTGGCCACCTTTTCATCAAAATTAAAAATAATTTTTTCGCAGCACTAATCTGGTGATCATTTATAAGAAAACTGTCAAATTAAACTGTACTGCAGGCAGTTTAAGACAGATTAAAACTAGCAGGTTTCAGGAAACTGCTCTTATCAACAGGTTAACCTGTTGTAAGAGCAAGTTTCTTGAACTTGCTGGTTTAAATCTGCCTTTAACTGCGTCCAGTCAGTTCAATTTGACAGATTTTTCTATAAATGATCACCAGATTAGTGCTAGAAAAAAATTGTTTTTATCAATACAATCTTGCACATTTAAAAAAATATTCAGGAGACGTTGTTAATATTGTGTAAAATTTAAGGATCCTGAGACAAAAAATATGTATACGCAATTATTAAACAAAAGGAGCTCAATTTGTGATTAAGGGCGCTCCAGAAGTTCGATTTTTAAAAATAAGTAATATATTTAATTAATAAGTTATACAGAAAGGCGTATAGACAGATAAATTATATGTAGCACCGAGAAGCGAACTCGAGACTCCTGGATTATGCGGATAAAATCATACCACGGCTGTTAAGCAGTGCATCACACAGTCCACCCGTATTTATTTCTGTATTGTATAAATTTTCAAATTTTTTAATCAGAAACTACATGTATAATCATATTCCTTATTTTCAAATGCTAACGTTTTCGTATTTATAACAATACATAATCAAAGCAATTTTCATTCAAAATGTATACAGTTTTTAAAGTAACTAATAAATTGAAATCTAGGAAAATTTGCCTTAATTATTTTTTGTAAAAAAATTCAAATTTGAACTGTAGATACAGTATGTTACATACTATATGTTAATTTAGTTTTTAATATATAATTTCAAAATAACCGATTTTCAACTAACCAGTTCAACAAAACAGTATTTAAAACTCATTTAAAATGAGTCATTTTCAAACTAGTTCCGAAAAGTTTCGATCCACGACTGACGTCTACATCAGAATGTGCAGACCAGATCTTAATGATCAAACTAAATCACAAAAAATATTTGAAATTATTTCGAAATGATAATGCGAAAAAACGGGATTTTTAATTTTTTAATTAGAAAATGCTCTTTCAGTATTTATCTTGATTCAGGCAAATTCTAAGTCATTTTCTTCATAATATTGAACAAAAGTAGCCAAATTCCAGACTTTCAAATTATTTACTTGAACTTTATTTACTTGAACTTGAAGTTTTCTGTACGTTCATTTTTTAGAAATTGTTTGATAATGAATTAAATAAAATCGGAAACGTTCGCAGCTAATTGAAACTATAATTTTATATTGTCAATAAATGATGGATCAAAAGATTCAGCGGAGACCCTACAACCCCTTAAATCACAATTTATATCATACAATTGAAATCAACTAAATGATTTTAATGTGAATAGAACCGTATTTGAACTTTGATGCGAAAATTTGTAACAAGCTATATCCAAATATTATCTTTTACATTTTCCTAGATAAGCGGAAAGCTGAGGTTACTAATTAAAGTTTATTGGTTAGATTAAATCTTTATTCTTTCTGAACTCTTTTTTAATGATTTAATCTAAGAATGAACTCTATGTTTATGCATCATTGCTTTCCATCATCTCACATTGGTGGGAATTAATTATATGTTTCATTAAAATGCTGAAACATGCTCAGACCTAAATAATTTTTAAGTATTATAAGACGATATATTTTTCAGAAATTAAAATTTGATCCCGATTTTAATAGTCCATCTCAAAGAGATTTTTTTTGATCATTTTGAGAATATTTGTTTTGTTTTTTAAATCGGTCAACCCTCTGAGGCAACGAGTCATTTCATAAAAACACCCGGAGATCAGAAACCGCAGGTAACTTCTGATGAAGTTTTTAGAGAAAATTTTCTAAATTTGCTTCATTTTTTAATTTTTGCCTTTAAAGTCTCTTATTATTACAAGTAATTTGTGTAGGTTGCCGGTCACTTAGTATAGATCACTATTCGAGGGGTGACTAAAGTCAGGAATTTAAATGAATAATATTAAAGTAAAGTCTATCCTAATCTCAATGACTAAAGAATAACGCAAGCACTCATACTTTTCATATTCTAAGGTTGAAAATTGAGCCATTTAAAGTGGCTTTTGGTGCTCAGGGGTTCATAAGTGAGAAAAGTGACCTTTTTAGTCCGCGGTTCTCATGATATTTAAAATGTCAGCAACAAATTAAAATTTGGCTGACCTGAAAGCGAAGGTTATTATGAATAATATTTTTTCCAACGTTATCAGATGTACCGTTTGACTGAAATTAACGGTAGAAGTACTGTTTCCGGTATTCAGAATGATATTTCAATGATTTGAATCTAACAAACGATGCGGAAAATACGGTTTTCTAGAGACAATATATAAACTAAAGATTTTTTTATTAACTGACGTTCGCGTATTAAGACAATATCTAAGAAAAGGTATTGTTAGAAAAATAAACATAAGTGTGAAACTTAGGCAAAATCCAGAAAGCGTCGAAAACTTGTGAATTTAGGCTTTTTCTTCACAAATTTGAAGTTGCACTGTGCCCTTTTTGAGTAAAGTACGAAGAAGTTTCCATTCTTTTTGGACGTTCAGACTGGGGGAAAGGTTTTTATAAAGTATGCCTCAGTATTGATACGTTCAAAATAATTCTTAAACTTGAGGCGACTATTTGAAGTGAGATCTAAAGTTCTCGTAAACTGAGGACGTTTTCTGTGCGGGCTTTAAATATTTTTATGAGTTTTCGCGTTTTATTTTTGCAAGAGATTTTTTGTAAATCTCACAGTTAGCTTATGTTAAAAACGGCCTCGCCTTTTGACGGCTGTTGATGTTCGCGACGCGTTTGTCTAAGAGGCGTTAACACATACCGACATAGTCTGCTCTGCAATCGCAAATAAAGTGGTAATTGGATCGGGAGTTTCAAAAGTTGGGAGTCGGTCTGGTCTACCAAATCGCGAAAATAGTTTGGCGATTTTAACTGTCCTAATGCGATGTTTATTTGGAAATTGGGGAGAACCATCTTTCATTTTTTGAACAAGTTGTTTTGCGTACACCTCAGTTGTAACATGAGTATTGCAGGCAAACAGACGTGTCAATTTTTTATTTTTTCATGGTTTTTTCAAAAAATTTTCAATTTTATTTTTAACGAAGGCTTTGATATACGTTTTCTATAAAAAAATGTTTCATGATATTTAAGCCCTTCTTGCGAGATAAAATTCATTTGAGCTCGCACTTTCTACATTTGTGAATTTGGGTTCCAAATATCGACAATAAGGTATTCTTTTTTGGGGTGATAATTTTTTTGTAATTTTTTAAATTGTATTCAAGCCGAATTTCGGGTGAATGGCTAAAAATTTCATTGTTTTCCATTTTTCTAAAAAAAAGTTTCGGGTCTTAAAAGAAAGATTGAGACTGTTTTCTGCCTTATTATGATATTCACATCGGGTTCTCCCCGTCAAAATCTAAATTTTCTTAAGAGGTTTGTTGGTTAGAATGTTGGAATTTTCTGGGAAATAGCCTTCCCCTCAAGTGGACTGGAGGTCATAGACGGGCAAGATAAGAATAAATGAGAAAAAAAATACGGAAGACTAAACTCTGTTTGGCAACTGCAAGTAAAATTTTTTTGAATTCTGGTGAATTGGCTTCACCGGTGCGCGCATTCGAACAACTTGGTAAAAATATGTTCTCAATTCACACAAAATTTGGTTTAATTCTCGGTCAATTTTGCTTTAAATTGACTAACAAAAGCTGTGTTCGGAAACGTACGGAACGTGTTCAAATATTATCGTCGACGTATCGGTTAAAAAAATCTCCTTCGGTTTAAGGCGGTAATGAAAATTCAGAATTTCTTTTAATCTGAATTATGCTCGGTCAATTTTGTTTTCAAATTAATAAAACAAGAAACATTTATAGAAACGTTTGGAAATGACTTTATTTTACCAGACGCTCGTCAAAAAATTATGCTGTGTTGGCTTTTATAAGTAAATAGTTCATTGAGTCTTAAATTCCCAGCAGTGGGTAAAATTTCTGGGTGTTGTTTTTCTCCAATCGAACGTCCACGCCCACTAGGACCAAACAAAAAAAATCAATCTGAATTGGTTCAAATATTGATTATCCAAATTGGTTTTCTTTAAGCTTTGAATTCAGAATAAAACCAAAATTTTGTCAACGTGTTACATTTAAAACCACTAGCCCTCATAAAGCGCCACCCTTGGGGTACCCAAGACTGCTAAGTTCATAAAACCATTTTTCACAATTACGATGATTTCGCCATCTTTTGCTAAATTCAAATCCTTGAAATAAAACGTCCGGAAGCCTGTAATAAATTGGTGTATCTTGACCTTACGAAACAACCCGAGACGATGCAAAAAAACTAGCATCTAGAAAAACATTTGTTTTGTGAGGCAGCTAATTGGGATTGTGTTGTCACCGGAATTTTAATTTTTATCAGACCCGCCGGCCACTAAAAAAGTTACTTCTCCTGACCTTTATATGGATTTTTCGAAAAAAACCAAAACAAAGAAAATGTTTTTAAATTCTTAGGGTATGTCGGAGTCACTGTCCTTTGCAGTCGAGAGTNCTGTTTTATTTTTTTGTGCTTATTATCGTTAGCTGAACCAGAATAAATGTGCATCTACTTATAAAAATAATTTTTTTCTATTTTAGGAAAGATTTGAGTCCAAACTTTAATTTTTGAATTCGTAAAATTTTCGAAAAAAATCAAAGCATTATGAAAATTTTCTGCATTTTTTGTCCAAAATTTTTTCTGATTGTTTTTTTGAAATCTACATATTTTCTGACTGCTGTTGAAAATATCATAATATGTTTATTTGTCATTTTTTGTCAACTTTTTTAGAAAAATTATGAAAATTTTCGGCAAATCAAGTCCAAAATTCTGAATTTGTGGTTTTTCGAATTCCTAATACAAAATCAGGTAGAATCACTGATTTAATTTTTTGTATCTATCAAATCTCCGTATGTCAATGAGTATGTCTAATGAGTTTGGCTCGCGATTATTATTTCTAAACTATCGATGAAATTTTTGACACTTAATTTTTTAAAATTTTATGCTAGCAAAAATTTCCATTAAAATTGCGGGTGTAATAAGCGCCATTTCTTTAGAAAGAAAAAAAAAATTAAATATCAAAACGCAATCGAAGGTCAATTTTTATCTCAAAAAAAGTTGTTTTTCTCTACTTTTGGCAATTTTTGACCATTTTTCATGGAAAAAACTTTGATATCGAAGAAATTATTTAAGGTCCAGAATTAAAACCAAACTTTTTAGCGCACTACACTTGACAATGTCTGAAGTTTATTAATATCGTCTTTAGAAAAAATTCTATGGTCGGGTTAAATTTAGGGTGGGAATGGCAAAATCAAAGTCTTCGGTTGATTTTCTGGTTTTATAGTCACTCGACACAGTTTTTAACGTGATTATCATGGTATTTTCCCAAAAAATTCTAAATTGACCCAAAGTTCTTTTTTTTCACTGTGAAAATTCTGTAAATATCATGAAAAATCAGGTTTGTATTGAATAAATTTTCTCAGGGCGGCGACGGTAATTTCATATATTAATAAAAAAAATTTATTCAAAAAACAGCTGGACAAAAATTTCAGCCGAAAATATTTTGCGCGGCTATGTCAATCAAGAGTTGAAATTCGAAAAAATTTGACAAAAAATCGGAAAAAAATAAGGTTTTTCATGAAATTTTTGTTAGGAAGGCCGAAACTCTTGTTTAAATATCATAAATAAATTTTAATTCAAAAAATCACCTGGTCAAAATTTCACCGAAAAAATCTTGCGTAGAATTGTCAAACACGAGTTTGAAATTCGAAAAATTTGACAAAAATTTGGAAAAAATAAGGTTTTTGATGAGAATTTTTTGTTAAGGAATGCGGCGGTCTTGTTCATTTATTTTAATAATTTTAATTCAAAAAATCACCTGCGTCAAAATTTCAGCGGATAAAATTGCGTAGATATGTCAAACACGAGTTTGAAATTCGAAAAATTTGACAAAAAATCGGAAAAATAAAGTTTTTTGATGAAAATTTTTGAAAGATTTTTTTGTTTTGAAATTCATATTTTACTAAATGCATACATTCCTTGAGAACTATGAGTACGGCCACCATTTTCACATGATCTTCTGACGGATTTCTTTAAAATCTCTATAAAAATTCTAACCCTTCCTTTTTATTTTCAGGCGTAAGTGATTGAAAAAACAAAGCGACATCAAAAATAGAATAAATTGGCTATTTTTGATTTCGATGATCGTTTTTTTGAAAACATCAATGATGAAATACGGCATTTCTCCGTTTAAAAATATCAATATTTGATATAAAATGTTTGCCATTTTTATCTTAGATTTAACCATATTGTCCTTAGATTGTGCCATATTGTCCTTAAGGTTTGCCATATTGCCTTAACATTTTTGCCATATTGTTTAAGAATTTGTGCCNATGGCAAAATTTAGGGACAATATGGCAACTTTCGAAGTTATGCAACTAATGAACAAAATAAAAAGTGTCAATCTTAATTTTTTATCTCACTTATTTTAGAAATTTGAACCCTTTTTAAAGTAGAGAAGTTGATTTTTTTTCGACCTTTCATGATGAAAAAAAATTTGCCGCGCAAGTTTTTTTTCGAAAAATTTTATTTTCAAAAGTCTTAGAATTTCATAGGCTTTCCAAAAAAATAAGTGAAAATTACCGTCGCCGACATTTTTTCTGCCATTCCCACCCTAGTTTAGTTGGAAATGGATGTACAGTGAAAAGTGGTTTTTTATATTTTCTCAGATAATTAGTTATGTTTAGAAATTGAAAATATAAACGTTTCCAAGAATGAACACTTTCATTGATAAAAAAAAAGAATTAATTTTCACCTTTTTTTCTTTCATATATCGCTTTGAAAAAATATACCAATACAGCCGGATCGATGCCATCCCCTTAATTATAGCTCGAAATTGCTTTAATCAGTGTTGCTAACAGAGTGATTACCGTTTCTTATAGACTTTAACTTATGGCGCATCATAAAGCATGCGCATTTAAAGAACCGCTAGATGTCCAAAATCAGACTTTTTTTCCTTTTAACTGAAACTTTTATTGGTCAAGAATTTGAACAAAAAGATTTTGAAAGACTAAAAATTATAGAAACTAAAACTTATTTTATTACAAATTTTACCTAAAATAGAACAAATAACGAAATAAAAAAATTCCAGTAGTGGATTAAAATTTTGTTTAAAAGAAATCCTTATATAGGATATAATATTTAGCAAACAATTATAATTGTCTGAAAATTCTTCAGAAAAAATCGAATTCAATTTCATGTTCAATAATTTTTCTTTATAATATATTGACAATATATTGCCTTTAAAAAGTTTAAACCAGTTCGTTCATCAAGTTTATGAACATAATAAAAGCCACCGGCGGATGCCTTACGGCTAAAGCATTTTGACACACAGTACCCTCGTGAACATCAGATTTGAAAAATTCTATTGAGTTATTTCATACAGAATAGCGTGAATTTGATTTTGGCCACCTTTTCATCAAAATTAAAAATAATTTTTTTGCAGCACTAATCTGGTGATCATTTATAAGAAAATCTGTCAAATTAAACTGTACTGCAGGCAGTTTAAGACAGATTAAAACTAGCAGGTTTCAGGAAACTGCTCTTATCAACAGGTTAACCTGTTGATAAGAGCAGTTTCTTGGAACTTGCTGGTTTAAATCTGCCTTTAACTGCGTCCAGTACAGTTCAATTTGACAGATTTTCTTATAAATGATCACCAGATTAGTGCTAGAAAAAAATAGTTTTATCAATACAATCTTGCACAATTTAAAAAAATATTCAGGTGACGTTGTTAATATTGTGTAAAATTTAAGAATCCTGAGACAAAAAATATGTATTACGCAATTATTAAACAAAAGGAGCTCAATTTGTGATTAAGGGCGCTCCAGAGTTCGATTTTTAAAAATAAGTAATATATTTTAAATTTAATAAGTTATACAGAAAGGCGTATAGACAGATAAATTATATGTAGCACCGGAGAAGCGAACTCGAGACTCCTGGATATGATGCGGATAAATCATACCACGGCTGTTAAGCAGTGCATCACACAGTCCACCCGTATTTATTTCTGTATTGTATAAATTTTCAAATTTTTTAATCAGAAACTACATGTATAATCATATTCCTTATTTTCAAATGCTAACGTTTTCGTATTTATTAACAATACATAATCAAGCAATTTTCATTCAAAATGTATACAGTAAACTTTAAAGTAACTAATAAATTGAAATCTAGGAAAATTTGCCTTAATTATTTTTGTACAAAAAATTCAAATTTGAACTGTAGATACAGTATGTTACATACTATATGTATAATTTTAGTTTGTTAATATATAATTTCAAAATTAACCGATTTTCAACTAACCAGTTCAACAAAACAGTATTTAAATACTCATTTAAAATGAGTCATTTCAAACTAGTTCCGAAAAGTTTCGATCCACGACTGAGCGTCTACATCAGAATGTGCAGACCAGATCTTAATGATCAAACAAAATCACAAAAAATATTTGAAATTATTTCGAAATGATAATGCGAAAAACGGGATTTTAATTTTTTAATTAGAAAATGCTCTTTCAGAATATTATCTTGATTCAGGCAAATTCTAAGTCATTTTCTTCATAAATATTTGAACAAAAAGTAGCCAAATTCCAGACTTTCAAATTATTTACTTGAACTTTTATTTACTTGAACTTGAAGTTTTCTGTACGTACATTTTTTAGAAGATTGTTTGATAATGAATTAAATAAAATTCGGAAACGTTCGCAGCTAATATGAAAATATAATTTTATATTGTCAATAAATGATGGATCAAAAGATTCACGGAGACCCTACAACCCCCTTAAATCACAATTTATATCATACAATTGAAATCAACTAAATGATTTTCATGGTGAATAGTAAACCGTATTTAAACTTTGATGCGAAAATTTGTAATCAAGCTATATCCAAATATTATCTTTACATTTTCCTAAGATAAGCGGAAAGCTGAGGTTACTAATTAAAGTTTTATTGGTTAGATTAAATCTTTATTCTTTCTGAACTCTTTTTAATGATTTAATCTAAGAATGGACTCTATGTTTATGCATCATTGCTTTCCATCCTCTCACATTGGTGGAATTAATTATATGTTCCATAAAATGCTGAAACATGCTCAGACCTAAATAATTTTTAAGTATTCTAAGACGATATATTGTTCAGAAATTAAAATTTGATCCCGATTTTAATAGTCCATCTCAAAGAGATTTTTTTTGATCATTTTGAGAATATTTTGTTTTGTTTTTTAATCGGTCAACCCTCTGAGGCAACGAGTCATTTCATAAAACACCCGGAGATCAGAAACCGCAGGTAACTTCTGATGAAGTTTTTAGAGAAAATTTTCTAAATTTGCTTCATTTTCAATTTTTGCTTTAAAGTCTCTTATTATTACAAGTAATTTGTGTAGGTTGCCGGTCACTTAGTAAAGATCACTATTCGAGGGGGTGACTAAAGTCAGAATTTAAATTGAATAATATTAAAAGTAAAGTCTATCCTTAATCTCAATGACTAAAGAATAACGCAAGCACTCATACTTTTCACATTCTAAGGGTTGAAAATTGAGCCATTAAAGTGGCTTTGGTGCCTCAGGCGTTCATAAGTGAGAAAAGTGACCTTTTAGTCCGCGGGTTCTCATGATATTTAAAATGTCAGCAACAATTTAAAATTTGGCTGACCTGAAAGCGAAGGGTTATTATGAATAATATTTTTTCCAACGTAATCAGATGTACCGTTTGACTGAAATTAACCGGTAGAGTACTGTTTCCGGTATTCAGAATGATATTTCAATGATTTGAATCTAACAAACGATGCGGAAAATACGGTTTTCTAGAGACAATATTATAAACTAAAGATTTTTTTATTAACTGACGTTTCGCGTATTAAGACAATATCTAAGAAAGGTATTTGTTAGAAAAATAACATAAGTGTGAACTTGAGCAAAATCCAGAAAGCGTCGAAAACTTGTGAATTTAGGGCTTTTTCTTCACAAATTTTGAAGTGCACTGTGCCCATTTTTGAGTAAAGTACGAAGAAGTTTCCATCTTTTTGGACGTTCAGACTGGGGCGAAAGGTTTTTATAAAGTATGCCTCAGTATTGATACGTTCAAAATAATTTCTTAAACTTGAGGCGACTATTTTGAAGTGAGATCTAAAGTTCTCGTAAACTGAGGACGTTTTCTGTGCGGGCTTTAAATATTTTTATGAGTTTTCGCGTTTTATTTTTGCAAGAGATTTTTTGTAAATCTCACAGTTAGCCTTATGTTAAAAAACGGCCTCGCCTTTTGACGGCTGTTGATGTTCGCGGACGCGTTTGTCTAAGAGGCGTTAACACATACCGACATAGTCTGCTCTGCAATCGCAAATAAAGTGGTAATTGGAGTCGGGAGTTTCAAAAGTTGGGAGTCGGTCTGGTTTACCAAATCGCGAAAATAGTTTGGCGATTTTAACTGTCCTAAATGCGATGTTTATTTGGAAATTGGGGAGAACATCTTTCATTTTTTGAACAAGTTGTTTTGCGTACACCTCAGTTTTGTAACATGAGTATTGCAGGCAAACAGACGTGTCAATTTTTATTTTTTCAGGTTTTTTCAAAAAAAATTTTCATTTTATTTTTAACGAGAGCTTTGGGATATCCGTTTCTATAAAAAATGGTTTCCATGATTTTAAGCCCTTCTGCGAGATAAAATTCATTTGAGCTCGCACTTTCAACATTGTGAAATTGGGTCCAAATATTCGAAATAAGGTATCTTTTTGAGGTGATAGATTTTTTGTAATTTTGTTAAATTGTATTCAAGCCGAATTTCGGGTAGTGCTTAAATTCAGTTTTTCCATTTTCTAAATAAAGTTCGCGGTCTTAAAAGATGAGACTGTTTTCTGCCTTATTATGATATCACATCCGGGTTTCAGTCAAAATCTAAATTTTCTTAAGGAGGTTGTGGGTGTAGAATGTTGGAATTTCTGGGGAAAATAGCCTTCTCCTCCAGCTGGACTGGAAGGGTCGATAACGGGCAGATAAGAATAAACGAGAAAAAAAATACGGAAGACTGAAACCTTGTTTGGCAACTGCAAGTAAAATTTTTTGATTCTGGTGAAGGTTGGCTCACCGGTGCGGCATCGAACAACTGGTAAAAATATGTTCTCAATTCACACAAAATTGGTTAATTCTGGTCAAATTTTGCTTTAAATTGAATAAAACAAAGCTGTTTTCGGAAACGTACGACGTGTTCAAATATACTCGACGTCGGTTTAAAAAAAATCTCCTTCGGTTTTAAGGCGGTAAATGAAATTCAGAAATTTTCTTTTAAATCTGATTATGCTCGGTCAATTTTGTTTCAAATTAAATTAAAACAGAACATTTATGAAACGTTTGAAATGTGACTTTATTTTACAGACGCTCGTTCAAAAAATTATGCTGTGTTGGTTTTTAAGTAAAATAGTTCATTTGATCTTAAATTCCCAGCAGTAGGTAAAATTTCTGGTGTGTTGTTTTCTCATCGAACGTCCACGCCCACTTGGGACCAAATCAAAATAAATCAATCTGATTGGTTCAAAATATTGTATTATCAGAATTGTTTTCTGTTAGCTGAATTCAACAATAAAACAACAATTTTTTCAACGCTTGTTACATTTAAACCCACTACCCCCTCAAAGCGCCACCTTGGGGTCACCCAAGACTGCTAGTTCATAAAAACATTTTTAATTACCGATGATTTCGCATATTTTGCTAAATTCAAATCCTTGAAATATCACCGGTACCGGAAGCTGTAATAAATTGGTGTATCTTGACCAACCGAAACACCCGATACGATCGCAAAAAACAAGCATCTAGAAAAACCATTTGTTTGTGAGGCAGCTAATTGGATTGTTGTCACCGGAATTTTAATTTTTATCAGAACCGCGCACTAAAAAATTACTTCTCTGACCTTTATGATTTTTGAAAAAACAAACAAAGAAATGTTTTTTAAATTCTTAGGGACTGTCGGAGAGTCACTGTCTTTGCAGTCGAGAGTCTTGAATGTTACATTTCAAGAATAGAAAACAAACATTCGAAAATTTCTGCTTCCGAATTCTTACCGTAGAAAAATGGGTAATGATTTATAATGAATGCTTGAAAAATTTTTCTGCCTGATACGCTCTAACACATTTTTTTCATTGTTTGATTCAAAATGATGGTGCAAAAAAACTGATTATACGTTAATAAAATATTCTTGTGCTGTTAATTTTTACTTCTAATGGCATGATGTTTCATGCGTTCTGCAGCTGAAATCCATAGCTAAACTCTGACATGCTTGAGTTAAATTCAATGAGTTTATTCATTACAAATGATATAAGAGTGACCTCTAAGTGCCCAAAAATTGGGCACTCGGTAGTTTTAACTTTGATTTTGATTTGAACTTTTCGCGAACTTTAGTTATGACGCATCATTGATCCCTAATTAAGGGGGTTTGGTCCCTAATTAAGGGGGTTCCGGCCCAAAATAAGGAGGTTTGGTCCCTAATTAAGGGGGTACCGGCCCTAATTAAAGGGGTTTGGTCCCTAATTAATTGGGTTTGGTCCCTAATTGAGGGGGTTTCGTTCCTAATTAAGAGAGTTTGGTCCCTCATGAAGGGAGGTTTCCTCCCTAATTAAGAGGGTTCCGGCCCAAATAAAGGGGGTTTCGTTCCTAATTAAGGGGGTACCATTCCTAATTAAGGGGGTTTGGTCCCTAATTAAGGGGGTACCGGCCCTTATTAAGGGAGTTTGGTCCCTAATTAAGGGGGTTCCGGCCCAAATTAAGGGGGTTTGGTTCCTAATTAAGGGGGTTCCGGCCAAAATTAAGGGGGTATCCTCCCTAATTAAGGGGGTTTCGGCCCAAATTATGGGGTTTCGTCCCTAATTAAGGGGGTTTCGGCCCAAATTAAGGGGGTTTGGTCCATTTTTAAAGTCTATTTTGCTTTTAAGCGGCCCCTGCAGGCTTTTTTGAAATTATTAAGTGTCATTTTTGGTTTCTTTGATATCTATTGACCCTATAAACGAACCAGTTGCCAAAAAAGTGCATTTCTCAAAAATGCTCAAATTTTTAAATTTTGCTCTCTAGTGGCCCCAGCAGGCATTTTTGAAATTTTTAAGAGTCATTTTCGGTTTCCTTGATATCTATTGACCCTATAAACGAACTTTTAGCCAAAAAAGTCCATTTCTAAAAAATGCTGAAATTTTGCTCTCTAGCGGCCCCTGCGGGTCTTTTTGAAATTTTAAAAAATATGACTCTTAAAATTTTCAATAATGCCTGCAGGGGCCGCTAGGGAGCAAAATGGACCAAACCCCCTTAATTAGGGACCAAACCACCTTAATTCGGGACCAAAACCCCTTAATTAGGAATGGTACCCCCTTAATTAGGGACCAAACCCCTTAACAAACGCCGGTACCCCCTTAATTAGGGACAAAACCGCCTTACTTAGGAACCAAACCCCCTAAATTAAGGACGAAACCCCCATTATTTGGACCGGAACCCCTCAATGAGGGACCAAATCCCCTTAATTTGGGACGAAACCCCCTCAATTAGGGACCGAACCCCCTTAATTAGGGACAAAACCCCCTTAATTTGAGCCGGAACCCCCTTAATTAGGGACCAAACCCCCTTAATTAGGGACCAAACCTCCTTAATTAGGAACCAAACCTTGACCGGAAACCCTTAATTTTGGGCCGGAACCCCTCAATTAGGGACCAAACCCTTTAATTAGGGCCGGTACCCTTATAGGACCAAGTGATGGTCATACTAAAGTTCGCGAAAAGTTAATCAAATCAAAGTTATAAATAGAGTGCCCAAAATTGGGCATTAAAGCGCGCGCTTAAGTGCCAATTTATTGAAGCTTGAGAATTGACAAAACAATCTGGGCATCGGTAATTTAAACTATCACATGGTTAGAAAAAAATAACAGGTGTGAAGGGGTAGCACGACGAACGAAATTTTGGGCATTAAAGCACCCCATATATAAGTGTTTTAATCACTAAAACGTTAGGGAATCGGGTCTCATTTTTGTTTTGTCGGATCGACTCAATTATAATTGCAATCCTTTCCCAAAACATTTTCGGCGATATTAGGTACTTATAGCCGATTTGGCAAATTCGGCGATAACGCGACAGAAAGACACGTTTTTTTGTCTCCAAAAATGAAAAAGCCTTTTTTTCAATTTTTACAGCAGTTTTACTATATAGGAGTTTTACTCAATATCCCTTTATCACTTTTGGTTAGATTGCGTAGCCACTATCTTTTAACGTGTGTTTTTAACGTTATGGCTAGCGCAATCTACGCAAAAGGTGATAAAGGGTGAGGTTCAAAATATATAGGGTTCAATGACAGGATTTTCCAAATGTGTAGAATTAATGCACTCACCGAACAGAATTGACAAAAATTGGAAATAGTAAATATGGGAAATCAAGTCTCAAAAAACGTACTTTCATGGCGCACCAAAGTTATTTGTCATACAAATTGCTTATATGCGTAGGTTTGTTCGAGCGATGAAGAGCTGGTGGAATATCTACGTCTATCACGGGGTACATTTTTTGCCACTTTTGAAGCAATATTTTTATAAATTCGGCTTGTGAAACGACTTTAATCAGATTAATGTTTCTAGATTAGCTCAACAGCCACAAATGTCTGATGTAAAATAAGAATTTGAACGAAAAGGTCCCAAGTCTGATTACTTTCTATTTTTCTCTGAGATTACTGAAATTGTGTTAATTATTAGTTTTTGGTCAAAAATATTTGAAAACCATGGCTGATTCGGATATTTTTTTAATTTCATTTTTCTCTGAACTACTTGAGCTCAGCTTGAGCTATCTAAGAACTTATCCGATGAGTCATTTTCAACCCGGATTATATTTACAATATTGGCTAAAAACTGGCAAATGACCCCGTATTGGTATACGACGAGCAATGGTTTGAGTCGAAATATAAAAAGTAAAAAGCGGGTTTATAGAATATAATTCAACAATTTTGATAGAGATATTTAAAAAAAATTCCAAGAAAAGAAACTTGGTCGACGAAATATTAAAACTTGTCAATTACTAGTATATGCAGAACCTGCCTAGTGGTAATTTTATGTCAATTAACAACTCAAAACAAAGACGATATATAACGAGCAATTACTTCGTCTATGAAATTTATCATCGGACAGAAAACTATAATCTGTGGCGTCGGTGTTTTTGGTTGACTTTGAAAGGTTTAACCTACTCACTACACTATAGTATAAATTCAAGAATCACGGATTTTATACGACTTTTTTCATTTATCAGCAATATTCCGCCATTTCTTAGGTCAACTCGGATCTCGAATCGGATTCAAAAGCACTAGCGAAATGATTCCTTGTAGTGGTTTTTAAACCGAAAATATAAAAAAATAGTTAAGTAATTTGCACAGGAGGTCTAGCAGCAGAAATACATGTTGAAAAATTGAAAACGCTCTGTGGTACTAATCTTACGGCGCTATTCTGGAGCATTCGAGTTGGCTTTGCAATTGATGGAATCCAGCAGCTGGAAGCTATTTACGAGATCAGAAGAAAAAATGCTTACCAGATTGGACCTATTAATCTTCAGTAAAAAAAAAATCTGTGAATTTTTGAGTGCAGGTAAGTAGGACATAAATGATAATGTCACAAACATTTGCTCTTAGCGGCACGACATCGGTGCCACCGAGTGGCAATTCGAAGTCAGGGAAGTCTTGATATCAAGCTTATTCTAATTTTTTGGACTGTATAGTTCGTATCATATTATATTAAATGAAAATATTAGTTTGGGACTCGAGGAGGACAATGGGCAAACACAGGAGCTTTTGAATAAAAGTGTTGGCCATGCCCTCATATAATGAGGTGTTGCCCTCACCCACTGTAGAAAGTATCTCAAAATGAATTATGAAAAAAATATTTAGTTGAATATTAATCTAGAAGAAATGTACTCAGTTTTGGAAAAGTTGTTCTGACTTCATGAAAACAGCTAAATTTAATGTCGCCTGAAAAAAAAAATATGCCCGATATTAATTTATTTTTTCAATGTATTTCTTTTCCAGCGAAACGAATTAAATGACACGTCGTGATATTTTAATTAATTTTAATTAGCCAATTATGCAACCTACTCCGTCCTAAAATTGTGATTTCGCGCCAACGTGCCGGAAATTTTTCGTTCTTTAATTTATTTTCTATCAATAAATTTTACTGGTTAATCGCGAGATGGTAATAGAAAACATAAAAACAAATTCATTAAAAATAAATAGTGTAGCTTCATAAATTAGTCAGCGATTTTTATTCACGGAGCCTAAAAAAATCTAGATTCTTGCATTTTTGCGATAACTATTTTCTGCATTATCCGACATATTTATCAGCGATGATACAATAAAAAGAGTCTTACGATCATAATGTACGCATCACTTATGTGTCTTTGAATATTTAATTCTTACACGCAATTTTTTTTGAAGCTGAAGTAGCGTGTAACAGGTTTTTCTATGATAAATTTAATAATTTAAAAGTGTCCTTTCGTAAGGGAATTTTGATCCTTATTCTTATTGACCCAAATAATCATTCAAATGAAAATTTAGAGGGCCAAGAAAAAACTTGTTACGCCTTTAACTGAGACCAAAAATTAACTAATTGTCGCGCAACGAAAGATGTATCAGATTTTTATTAAAACACCGCTTTTTTGCATTAATTGTGTACTTTAAAACCAATTTTGTTTCCCGAGAGTAACTCAATGATGAAAAGGCATTTGAAAATAATTTTTTGGGGATAATTAGCGCTATTGGTTCATCTCCATAGAAAGAACTTTCAGGCTGTATCTTTTATATTTGTTTTCAGTTGCTTTTTCGGGCTCAACGATTTTTCCCATAAAGTTTTTTCTGATCGCATAAGAAATCTGCAGTCAAATTTTTAGAATTTGTCCGTAGATAAATTTTTTCCGTGAAAAGACTAAAAATATTTATTTAAAGAGAATTATTTTCATGGATATTCTTGCAGCAGATTTCGTTAAAATTATACAGTTACTAAATATATTGATTCTGTCATATTTCTAGTTAAGGAGGTACACGACGGGAAGTCTATATCTCGAGATTAGCACATTTCACGAAGCTAATTCTTGCGGGCATTCGAAATTTTTGGTGTCGATTGTCATCCAGAAAAAAGATTTGGACAAAAATTTTTTTCAGAAATTTCGAATTTCTTAAGTGTTTTCTTGCGTCGTTTTTGAACTGCTGAATTAAAAACATAATTTTTTTTGCATTGGGTTAGCCAAGGGATTTCAATTTGTATGTAAAAATTGAAAAAAACATTTCACAATTTTTTCTTAACCCCACCGCACGAGAGTGGTTCAGACACAGAGACCAAAAAATTTTGGGAAGTGTCATTTTGGCCGGCGAAGTAATGGAAATACTGTCTCAGAAATTTTAGGTAACGACGGGGTCTATATCTCGAGATCTACACAATGCTTACGAAGCTCATTTTTTGCGGCATGTCCGAAATTTTGTTGTCGACTTCCATTTTCAGACAATGAATAAAACAATAAATTTTGAACAAACAATTTGTAAAATTTTGGATTTTTTCTAAGTATTTTTCGAAAATCGCGCTGTAATTTTGAGAAAAACTAGATCAGAATTATAATTGTTCTCAGGCATTGGTGTTCTCTTGTATGTAAGCTACAAGAAAGAAAAGTAGATAAATATTCTTTCAATTGTTTTAAAAAATTGATCAAATTTGGAAATCTGCGATCAGGACGCACGAAATTTGAACTCTCGCAAAAGAAACCACAACAAAGATATTGTGAACGAATGCCGTATATTAACCTGGAACCAGCAAATTGTAACGGTGCTTATTTAAAAAAAAATCTGATCATCAGTGCTCAAATGAGATTGAGAATATACTGCAATCACGAAACAGTCAATTAACATGTAATTTTTTGTCGATTTTAAGCTACATAGACCGACAATTACAATTTCTAATTTTCATATTACTTTTACAATAACCATAATAGTGGGCGTTAGAAATATCAAAAATGTTGAATCTCATCACTAAATCAAATCAATACGAATTTTTGTCAAACACGGGTTTTCAACAAGCTTTACATTTCAGTATCGTCAGCGCGGTCCGTTAGAACAGGGCGGCCGTTTAAAAAAGAGAGAAACTCGTCGTTACGCTTAATTAAGGGGTGGGTCATCTGTAAAAGGGGAGGGCTCTAGAAACAAATTTCCATTTTAAAATTTTTATGCTTTTTTATAAAAATAAAGCATTTTGATACTCGTTTAAATTGATAACAATAATATAAAAAGGCGAGGCGGAGCCTTGCTTTTTTATAGTTTATATCCACTAGTTGACTTTGACCAAAATTCTTCTTTTTCCAAAATTTTGGCTTCTTCAACTACTTGTCCGTTGAGAGTCAAGACTAAGGTGGGCGCTAAAAAAAGTTAACACCGTTTTCGAGGGGTATCCAAGCGGAAGCGAAAAAAAGATAATTTAATTATTTGAAAATGACAATAACTCCGAAATTGATTTTGGATAGAAAAAGTTACACAAAAATGTTTTCATGCACATTTTGTCTCAAGATAATTAATCAGAGGATTGAAATAATTTTTTTGTTCTGCTTTAAAAAACTCAAAATCTTAACTTAATTAAAACAGTTAATAAAAAACTTCTTTCCAATGGCAAAAAAATACCAGGAAGAGAAAATATTAACATGGCTTATTTGTTTTCTATACTCGACCCCTTAAGATCTAAACACATAGAGCAAAATATAATACAGGGGGTGAGGCGGTATGTTTAGAAAGTTGAACGCAAAAAACTCTAATAATATCGCGTAACTCTAACTATACGGTATTTTCTAAACTATACGCGAGCTTTTTGGGAAAATGTGTGAGAGTGTTGGTACTAATTATGAGTTTAAATTGGTTAAATCATGGAGATGTAAAGAATTCTTGGTAATTTTATAAGTTAATTTTTCGTAACATCTTCTAGGTGTAATTAATTGATTTTATTGAAAAATGAAATAAGTTATTTAAATAAAACTGAATTCGCAAAAGATCTTTTATCGAAAATCGTAAAATGTCAGAAAGACAATAAAATGGAAAAAAATATATACAGTAATATCTCAGAATACCAGTAAACTAAATATTTTCAGTCGAGAATGATATTATTGCCCATTTCAGCTAGCCGACATTGTCCTGCGAGACTCTGAAACATGTGTTTAATCCACTTGAAATAAGCGACAACTCTCAAATTGGTAATGAGCATTCTGAATCATAGTATTTTATTTACATAAAATTAGTGTAATTTTTCATTGTGGGTCGGCCGGACTTATTGGATGAAATCATTGGTCGTGGAACAAATCATGGTTTATAAAGGAGAGCCTATCTTTTTTGCCTAGGAACGGTTGAACAAATAAACCCTATATTTTGCCTATAACTTATACGCGCACGCCAGGAAGCATAAATTTATTTTACAAATGCATAGGTCTTTTGCGGAGCCTTACGGTATGGGGGTTTTTCCGTGGAATCTAACTATAGCGCGTAAACTATACGCGCACGGTGCTTTTTTTTAGGGCGAACAGGAAACATTAAAATTCTTCTATGATGAATTGATATGAAAAGAAGGAGAACGGTTTTAACTTTCGAAAAAAAAAATTTTGCCCGAGCGACTTTTTTTAAGTCTCTGGTCGTGTTTGAGGACTGTTTTTGAGAGCACATTGAGGTTTATAACCGTTGCCATAATGAATTCCTTGCAAGTTTTAAGCATTCTGGTATACATAAACATTTGTCAAAAAATATTTTGACCTTTCCAAACTCGCAAATGAAAATTTTGAAAGTGCTGTAGGTTTTAAAAATGAGTCATAATCGAGGAAATTTGTTACTTTTTTCGATTTACCCTAATAACATTTAAATAGCAATTGTAGTTCTTATAAAGTAAAACTCAAACAATAATGAAATATTATATAAGAATTAATATAAGGTAAATTTTAACGAAGAAAATTTTGGTGAAGTATTTTTGAAGAGTATCAACTTCTTCCGGTTTTGACCGGAAATGAAATTTAAAATCTTTGTTTGATGCGTATTAATATACTTTTGGTGGAATTCAGGGTGAATTGACTCAAAAAAATTTGGAATATTTTTTTGAAGAGTCATCACTTCCGTTTGACCGGAAGTGAAATTTAAAGTCTTTGTTTGGTGAGTAATTATATACATTCTAGATGGAAGGAAAATAAACTCGTAAAAAATTGTGATGTTTTTGATGAGTCATCACTTCCGGTTTTTGACCGGAAGTGGAAACTTAAATCTAATTTGATTGTTATAATGAAAGATTGGGTGAATTTAAGGGTAATTATTCGAAAAATTTTGATGATATTTTTGATGAGTTATCACTTCCGTCAATCAGTAAGTGATCGAGTCAATTGAACAATCATCAACAAAATTTTTTTTCAACAGAATTTATCCTAAATCTACTTCTGTGTTATATTAATAAAAATAAAGATTTTAAGATTCACTGTCCGGTGACGGAAGTGATGAGTCATCGAAAATTCACCACAATTTTTTTTCATGATATTTCATCCCAAAATCCACGTCTATGTTTAATATTCAACTGATAAAATGAGAATTAACTTCACTTCCGGTAAACCGGAAGTGATGACTGAATTGAAAACGTCACAAAATATCACAAAAATTTTTACATGAGATTTTATCTAAAGTCACTTATGTGTATTATACTAGATAAATGAGAATTAAGCTCACTTCCGGTAAACGGAAGTGATGAGTCATCAAAATATACAAAGAATTCTTCTCGTAAATTCTACCCAATTCCTAATTTCATGTTATACTTTCCCTATAAATTTCATGAAGTGTTAATTGTGGAATCACAATATTATGAATTTGATGTACTTAGGTTACATTTTGTTACATCACAAATGAACGTTCATGAAAGTTTATTTTATCATTTTTTAAAGGTTAATTATAACTTTTTTGATTAATTTTTGTTTTCATCGGTCGTCAATTTCTACTGGGCCGATCGTTAAATTCAGTTTCATCAAATACGGGCAAAAGCGGCTGTAAAAACCGCTTAACCAATACAGAGCAGTATTTGAAAAATTCGCTCGGAAAATTTTTTTTTTCAAGAGTTGATAACTCCTATTCATTTTTTATTTAAATTTATCTTATAGGATTTTAAATGTTTCTGGTTCACTCAAAAAGCACCGTTGCGCCGCACCCCCGTGATCAAATTTAAAAATTTGTATTCATTTTCGATTGAAATAAAATTTTAATACTTAAGCAAAATTTAGTTTTTTTAAGATCTTTTTTTTAATTTCACATTTAATTTTTTTTAATTTAATTTTCGAAACTTAAAATCATAAATAAAACTTTTAAAAAATGTCTATCAAAATTAACAGTTTTAAAAACGGAAGTTTTAGTGATTATTTATTTTTCAATGAAATGAGATTAACTTTTCTTGCGTCACAAGTTTGGTCTATTGGCACACGAAGAATTTGGTCATAATAAAATTTTAGATAATCTTATACATCAATGTTGTCATTATCAATATTAAGTTTGATGAATTTGAATCTTAATTTTAATTTTAATTTAAGATGAAATTTTTATTTTCTCTCATAAAGGTTCTAAAATATTTTAAAACTATTTAAGTTTTTGTTAAAGAATTTCCGTAATTTTCTGCGGGATATATTTTTGGTCACTGTCATAACAAACATCAAAATTTAATTCACGACATACCGGCTGTATTTGAAACAATTCAATTCGTTCTGATTTTGAACAATTCAAGGTACCTTTGGGATCCCCGGATTGGATGAAAAAAAAATAAACCTGACACAAGCCATTTTTTATTTCTTGCGAAATGTGGCCTTTAAATGTATAACAAACTTTTTTGAGATTAAAAGTTTCAGTTTTTTTGTCATTCAATTTCCTGTTATATAAATAACATATTATGATGAGTTTTGAAATATATTTTGAAGGTTCTTCGAAAACTTTTCTTTTAAAAGTTTTATAAAAAGTTTCTTGAGTAATTTTGTCGTAATTTTTAAGACTTGAAAAATTTCCAAGCCCAGCAAGGTGCTTAAGTTTGTCGAAGAATCAAAAGCTTCACTGTTTACAGGGTTTCTGCTCTTCTGCGCGATGAACGCCAATAAAAAAGTAAAAAGCGGATTCCAGCCTAAAAAGAGGAATATTTTTGTCACGCTCTTTCGGTGGCCGACTTAATCTCATCTGTAGGCGGCCGTTTTGATACACGTTTACATCATATGACAAAGATCGCGTGAAAGCCTACGCACTTTTGATATATGGCTAGAAAAGATCTTTTGAAGAGTTCAAAAAAATATTTCGTATGAAAAGTTGAAATTTCTTGATTTTTGGAATTAGAAAACTATTTATAGAAAAACGAGGTTAAATTTAACAAAACAACTCGATAATATGCCCGAGAATCGGGAGGAGATACATTTGATTTGCGACCCTGAAAAGGGTATGTAATTAGAACGCCACAATAGTAGATCGCCACAACTTTCGAAAACTGGTGGCGATCTAATATTTTATGTTTAAATGGTAGATGCACACTTGCAACTTTATTAGAAGCCCAAATATTTAGAACGCCAATAAGAAAAAAAATATGGGAAAAGAAAGATTGGTAATCGCGCAATTGAAATTTCTAAGAAATATAAGAAATGAACTTCTTTGTATTTTTCGAAGCAAAATTTTTTATTTGGAGAGAAAAAAATTTCTTTAAATAAAAGAAAAATATGGACACAAGTAGTTTTTTAAAGGTTAGATTGCAACTATAAAATGCTTTCGCCCCCGTTACTCTATTTTTTAGACTTTCTTATCGAAGTTATGACTATTTTGAAAAAATTATAAAATTCGTACTTTTATTATTACTAAATGCAGAATGAACTTCCGAGAAAAATTATCAGCAATTAAAATTATCATTAATAAAATTATCACCATTAAGGGTGTGGGTGGTCGCTGATTTGACCTTTTAGAACGCTATTTTTTGGGTAAACTAGCACGAGCTGAGGTATCTCAAAAACTTTTGCATCCTGAAGAACAACTTCACGGTGAATTTTAATTTAACAGTTTATCTGATCATCCCTTACGCCGACACCTACGCTTTTAAAAAGCCTCCTAAAAAAACCAATACGTATTTTTCTCCTTCAATTTTTACCATTTTGTACTATCTTTTTGTGCCAGGCTCCAGAGAAGCTAAGCATAATGCAGATAGCGTCTTTCCTTGGAATTTGCTTTTGGCGGACAAAACGTGAAAAATAAAAGTAAAATTTTGAAAATGGAAATTTGGGAGACTCAGCAAAAGTATCTCCTCACCAGTTTGACCAAAAGATATGTTTTTCGAGCTCATATGCATATAAAAGCAAGGACTTGTTTACAATAACTAGAGAGTTTTTGAAATTTTGCTTCGTGTCGTCTCTCTTGAAGAGCCATGTCAACTGTTCATTTTTAGCCAATTGTTTTGACAATGGTCAGTTTGGCAGGCTCAGGCAAAGGTATCTCCTCCACCAATTTAAAAGATAACAGTTTCGGCTTCATACTTGCATCTGAAGCACAAGACTTGTTTTGAATGAACTAGAGAGTTTTTTTCGAAATTTTAAATTTTGAGCCTAAATTTTTTTGACAAAATTTGAAACCAGAAAATGCTTCAAAATGATTTTTTCGTAATACAACACTTTTTAAGGATTTTGGTGCAATTTTTAATCGGTAAGTCAAAGAAAACAAATGAGCGCACTTTCAATTTAAAATTAAATAATCAATAATCGTTTGTTTTCCGTTTTTTGGCTTGTTTTGGCCGCCAATAAGCAAAATTCCGATAAACGACAATATGCATTTATGTGTTAGGATTCTTTGAAGCTGACACACGACAATAATGAAAATGATGCAAATGAGGGAAAATACGATTGAGTGATTTTTTAGGGAAGCTTATTTTTAAAGCGTAGGTGTCGGGTAGGAATGGAATGTATCGATTAATTGTTAAATTAGAAATCAGGGGGGGAAGAGTTCAAGATGCTAAGTCTTTTGAGAATATCAGCCTGCTACTTCTATCCCAAAATAGCTTCGTAAGAAGGTCCAAAATCTGCGACACCACAACTTAAGAGGGTGCATAAGTCTGCAGCAGTTGGTACATTTTTCATCTGAAAGAGCACGGCTTTTCACTTAACTCGGATGTTGACCATAGTCCAGTTGGTACCGATTGTAGGCGAACCAGATATTAGAACAAAAAAAATTTTTGGAGGCAACAAGAAGGTTCAGACTCTGGCAGGGGTGGTGTCATTCAAACACCGTTAAACCGGTATATAGCGGTTAAATTTAAACCTCTTTATCACACTATGGGTCTTTATTACATATTCAAAGGAAATTTTATGAGATTCCAAAAATGTAAAATTTTTTTTTTTGATGTCATAATAAAGAATGTATACCAGCCCATGGGGGGAAATTCAGCCATGGGCTCGACTTGCCCATTGTGAGATAGGGGCTCGCACGCAACTCTGTGCGCAGTGGGAATACAATTGCGGGGAGTATGACCAGAATGACAATATTGAGCAGGTGGGTGAGAGTAAAAAACTCTATATTTGAGAAATCGCAGGCTCTAGAATTGATTTCAGCCATAGAAGTTAATTTCAGCGAATATTTTCAGGTCAAATTTTGTGATATGACAGTCAAATGTCAAATTACCCATCAAATGAACACAAGGGGTCATATACATATCATTGACAGGACACTTATCGAGTGTAAACAGCCGAGTGTAAAATGTCATCCATAGTTAAAAACTATAACAGTTTTCGATCTTTCCATATGGATAAATCGCTAAACTGGATTGGTGAATTATAGCTCGGAGAGCTGGTTGAATTATGAGATGATGATTGACAGTCATTTTAGTGGAAGCAAGCCTTAAACGTACTTGATTAAACAATTTTTTATCTCTGGAATGAACGGAAAATTTGTTTCCAATTTTTTACAGTTTTGTCTCTGAGGAATTTTTTAGATTCTCAAAATTGTGGCGATTAACCAAATAATATTATATGTGGCGATTTAATACTGTGGCGATCGTATCTAGTGTGGAGTCTAATACAAATTATTTTCTCAACTGTGGCGTTTTACTAAAACTCAAATTTGCGGCGATCTACTATTGTGGCGGGTTTTAAGAATAATACCCTGAACCAGAGCTCACAATACTGTTTTTTGGTGATGACTGAGACAAATCAATAATTTTAAACAAACCACATCGTTATCTGCTACGTTTTGTCGTTTAATTAAATCATAAATCATTGTTGTAACCTTGAAAAACTCAGGAGGAAGATACATTTGAAAAAAACATAAGTTCCGTCAGTTTTGAAGCACGTTTTTTCTGATTGACCGAGCCATTGTTCACTTTCGACTCTTTTGCCTTAAAATGCGACTGACCACCTTTTAAGGGGTTGATCAAGCGAATCTCTGACAAAAAAATTCGGAGCTTTTTTTTCTAAAACGTTCGAAACTTGATATTCTGTATTTGAACTCCATAAGTGATATTTTTAGAGTCTATATCCTCGAAAGTACTATTCAGAAAAGTTGTTTTTTTGTTGGAGTTTGATTTCTGGTTTGAAACTAAGTCTTCATCGCAGAAATATCAAAGTATATTTTTTAAAACTGCATTGAATCGCGTCAGATAGGGGATCTTAAAGTTTAATTTTCAATACAGAATTAAAACAAAAAATTCCCGACTAAATTAATTTTGACATGTGACTTCGATCTTCTCTGTAGGAAAACTTGAGGTTAATAAAATTCTTTGAATTTAAGTTTATGGAAATTGTTTAGCTTTGCGGAGATAATAATTGAAAAAGAAATTCAAATTTTTATAAAAATGTGTACGGTTTATAAATCATGACTTTTTAGGGCTAAACTAATCGTTTTTTTAGATTTCACCGCTATGATTGTTTCTTCGAAAAGTTCTTTGAGTCAGTTTTGTCGAGACTATTAATTTTTGTAATTTTAAAAAAATAAATAATTCATACCTCTTTAACTCCGGGCTCAGTTAATTTTAAATTTCGAAGATAAAATCTTTTCAAGACGTCCATTTCCGGGGAAGTGACTATCAGCTGGCGATCAATTTAAGACTTGACTCGACTCTTTTTTTAAACAATTTAATATCTGGTGGTTTCAATATCTTTCTCGTTTTTACATTCAGCGTGAAACCGATACAAAACTAGTTTTTGGCCACATTTATGGCGTTGACCACCTTAAGTGCGTTTTTCAATCCAATAAGTAGCGATAACATGAAATAAAAAGTAAATCATCATAATTTTTAAAAACTTTCTTGCGTTACAACTTAATTTTTCTTAAATTTTCATATTTTGACTCATTTTTTGTCTTATGTTCTTTAGACCTTTCGAAATATGAAAGGGTGCCAGCTATTTATAAAAAAACGAGAAACATACGGCGATAAAANTTCATCTTGCTATTTTCTTGAAATTTACTTACTTTCGGAATAATGATAAAAGGACAATCAGAATAAACAGGGAAATAAACGATATAAACAAGCTGACTGTTATCAGCCAATCCATACCTTCATCTAGTGACAAATACATAAACGACCCACCAATAGCGACTAATAAAAACGCAGAAACATAAATGAGTGCGTTAAAAATGTTACACTTTTTTTGGCAACACATAACGATTCCACAAACAATAATGAAAAATGATAAAACGGAAGTTGAAGAAATAATCATGATTTGACCAGTAGTTAAGTTTTCGATGCATCCAATACATGTCACGTTTGGCACTTGGCTATTAATTTCCTGGAAAAGTGTGATTTGAATTTTGTAAACGAATTTTTGGTGAGCAGGAATTATCAGTAAATCAAGGCGCATAATAAATAAAGTAAATTTTTAATTCAGGAAAAATTGATTTTATTTTTTCTAGAATTTTATAAACTCGACGCAACATTCTGCGACCTCTTGACCAATATGTTTGCTTATTCTACGTTCGGACTAGATTATCAAAAAGGTTCCGGCCTATTGGAGCGAACTATTAAGAAACTCATTTACCTATTTTGTGTGTTGTTTGACCTGCAATGGTATTTTGAGGTATTTTTTGTAGGTTTTTATAGAAAAGTAAAATCCCAAAACAATCAGAATTTGTTGGAAAATATCGAATTTGTTGTTAAAGCTACCGGAAACAATCGGTAATTATTCAATTTGATTTTTAATGATTCTTTAATCAAATACATAAATATGCCTCAAAATGATGTGCAGGTTAAAAAACGAACTTAAATCAGGTTTAATTAGTTCAAAGCGGATATGGATCTCCACCACCTACAAACCTTAAAACATGCAAATCCCAAGTTTCATGGCCTAAGTCGATTGTTCTCCTATTGAGCATATGAAATCGTATGACAAAAAATAAAAAAAACAGAGTCGCCGACTGCATCATTCCGCCAGTTTATAGCCTACGTTTCATCAGGCCTCTGTATCTGTCAGCCGGGAGGTAATCTATTTTTAAATTTTCAAAACTTGGAACGAATTAATTCGTCACGAAACCTATTGTTATTTTGATTATTTTTTGGTTCATTTACACATAATTCAGATATACATGTTTTCTACAGGGACTCTGTCAGAGGTGTCCGTGTATTAATTCGGGAACAATCGGAGAGAATCTGAAAAATTGCAGTGCAGACATATGCTGATGGTCAATATGATATAGTTTATATGATATAGTCTATATCATTTAGACTTTATTTATTACGGTACTTGCTTTTATGGAATTTTTAGCCACAATTTTTATATAATTCGGCATTTGAAAACGACTCATCGATTAAGTTTTTAAATAGCTCAAACTGATAGTGCGAATCGGACCTTTTTTTGATTGTTTTTTCTGAGATTACTGAAATTTATAAATTATCAGTTTTTGTTTATCAATTGGAAACAATAGTCTGATTCGGACCATTTTTTAAATTAATTTTTCTATAAATATCAGTGCTATGGTTTAAGCTATCTTTGGATGAGTCATTTTCAAAAGCCGAATAAAATACAAATGCTGGCTGAAAAAGTGGCATAAAAGCCCTTTCTTCATAATGTGTTTGAAAAAAAGATTCCACGATCTCGTTTTTTGCCTTTTTTGAATGATTTTAGGTATGTTCGAGCAACAATCGTGGCTCTGTGCTCGCAAGGGTTAAACAGCGCCAACGAATGGTAGGAGCCAAAAAATCATTTTTTGCTCGGGAGGCCTACTTATAACTGAAATCTCCTCTAGATATTCTCAAAATCTCAGAATATTCGCTTTAATTTCAAATTATTAAATAAACTTGTGTTGGTCATAATGTGACCTTTCTAATAAATTGGAAACAATAGTCTGATTCGAACTATTTTTTGAATTTATTTCTCTATAAATATTTGTGCTATGGTTTGAGCTATCTAAGAACTTACTTGGATAAGTCATTTTCGAAAGCCGAATCAAATACAAATGCTGGCTAAAAAGTGGCTTAAAAGCCATGGCAAGTCCAGTTAAAGATAAACTTTTGAGTCTTTTGGAAAATCAGCTAAAAATTTTGTTTTAATATAATCTTTTTGGATAATTAATTGAATTTCTGCAAAAAATAATTCGTCATAAACTTTCATTAAAATATTCAAACACTGCCTTAGATGAAAACCATTCAGAGTCGGAGCTTGCTTGCAATTGACCTTTAAGTACTTTTTCGATTGAAGACATTTTCTTTGAGATCGAATAAATGATAACTTTGAATTCTATATAATTCATAGTTTTTTTTCTCAGCGCAAAATCAGAAATCGAAACTTTACAGTAGTCTTTAAAGGTTATAATTTGGAAAAATTAATCTTACTTTTCAAAAGGCACATTGAGCTCAATAAAAGCTCTGTAAAGAGAATAAGTTCGGAGTTGAAGGGAGTCGGTCCTAACAGACAGATTCGTTTCTTTATTTATTGTTCTCTTGATCGTAAACTGTATGTTACTTTGAAATTTAATTTAAATTTTTATAACTGAAAGTTTAAACCATTGAGCTTACTTCATTATTTGAATTTTTTCAAATCCATTTTTTATAGGTCTTCCTTGTGAAAACACTAAAAATGTATTTGATCCACAAAGGTGTCTAAATTAATAATTAGTAATTGACAATTACCCTAGGCTGCAAACGGATGCAAGAACCGAATTCAATTTATTTTATATAATTTTTGCGGAGTATAAATTTTTGGTGGACAAAATTTTTGGTCGCCCTTTTTAAAAGGTCTATATTTCCCGTGAAAAATGCATTGGCGGAAATCAGCAGTACAAGTTAAATACGAATATATAAAAGGTTTTATTCCAAGAATTTTCGATTTTATATTTGCATTGAAACCGGTTTGCTTATGCTATCAAAATTAATACAAAGAATCGACGTTTAATGTTTTATAGCAGTCATTTTTTTTTAATTGGTAGACTTTTGGCTACTACGCATTTTACAAAGTAAAATAAAGGAAAAAAAAGTCGACCAAAAGTTCTGTCGACCAAAATGTGTACTACGATTTTAACACCTATATGAAATTTTCAAAACAATCCGCATAATCAAAATTTTAGTAAATCGAATATAAAATTTAATCCTCTTTTTTTAGTATGGCAATGAATTGCCATGTACTTCTTCATATAATTCATTCTAATTTATAACCAACCAAATAAATCGGGCACTTGATTTGTGTTTTTATCAGAACATATGAGTGCAGTTAGCTCATTTAAAACAGATTCTTCATCATGATTTGTACTTATTTCCTTCATTGTTCGAATTCCACTTTCATGTTTATATTTGAAAACTTCTGTCACATTGAAAATTTGGTCTGGATTTGGATGAACCTGTGAATTTTGAATATATCTTGCCGGTACATCACTTGATTGGGATACAAAATAACGATACAGGGGACGATCCTATGACTCATAGCCGATGGCTCATAGGCTATGAGGTCGATAGTACAAACTGTACTGTACAATGTATTTAAACTAAATTTTTGATTATAAGGATCAAAAAATTAGAAGGAGAACACAAAAAACTTTCTTTTATGGAACCATTAAATAAACCTTATATTGCCGATACGACAATTTCAGGGGGAACTTTTCGAACTCCAATTCTGCAAAACATTACACCTGGACAAAGAAATAATAGTAGATTGTGGCACACTGAGAGAAACAATGGCGCTGCCATTTTATATATTGCAACAAAAAAAGGTGAGATCTTGCTAAAGCTTTCTACAGTCAAATCACCGTTTGTCGAATTGTCCAGCTAAATTTTTTTTGTGAAACCAAAAAAACCCGATTATATACAAGCTGAACGCCGTCCCGGGAAAGATACTGTATACAAATTAAATTACGAAAAAGAATTTAAAGTCGAGGATTTCGAAGTTGATGTAAATTCTGAAAATTTTGAAAATTCACATTTTTGCGTTAATCAAGTTCTTTTGGAATATAGAGTTTATGATTTCAACATTCTAAATTCCCGTGATAAACAATTAATAAGAAAAGAGAAAAAAATACAAATATACCAACTTTGATTAAGAAACAGCTTTTCGAAAAATCGGTAACTTATTCAAGTCGTCAAACTAAAAAAATCTCTCTTTACTGAAAGAGTGCCATTTCGACAAAATTTTCAGACTCTAGTTCAATCACTAAACCTGATAAAATCCGAAAAACTTTTGAAAAAATATGTATTCATAATTCAAAAATTGAAAAAATTGATTTTCGACCAACTACTATCAATTCATTAATTTTTAAAATTTTTGTTCCCATAACTAAAATATCTTGATTCATCAAACATTTTCACCTCGAAATTCACAATATTATCCAGTTCTTCCTTCGTCACAAATTTATATGGTATATTTTTGATAGTCAACTTAGTCACTTCACATCTGTCACAGGGTTGATCAATAAAATCATCCGGACAAGAACCGCGTTCATTTCGAAGTGTCACATTTTGATATGGGTAAATTGGATTGTATGAGCATACTCTTTCAGTACCTTTTGGCACAAGCTTTTCGTCTGCACAAGAATTTTGGTCGCATTCTGTAAATTTTGATTCGAGATATTGCATAACTTTGCTAAGAAAATATATTTTTTGGTATAAAGAGCGATCTCAAAACTTAAGGAAGTAACAAAATAAATTGGTCCTGCATAACTTATGCACCATAAGTATCCTTATAAACTTGCGGTAACTGTTCATTTAAAGTTTACATTTTTCATCGACATTTAGTACAAAAATATTTTGGTGGTCATTTTGATAAAAGAGAATATTTCTTTTCACACATGTAACATGTGACATGTTGTTAAAAATTTTTCTACTTTCTTGTCGGTAAGACTTTCCACATCATGGTTTGAAAATTTTTGGACTTTTATAATGCACCAAAATTCCAAGAATAACTTGGAAAAACCAAATTTGTAAACCTTTGAAGGCTACATTGAAAATAATTAAATATGATTAAAAAATATAAGAATTTATTTGTTAAAAATGGTTCTTAAATTTCCTCGAAATATTCTCATAAATTATCGAAAATACAAAATTTTTATTAAGATTCGCCGAATATGTTCGAATCATAAACTTATTTTTAAATGTCTCTAAGCTTGAGTCATTTAATCGAAAATATGAGAAAACAAAACTTAAGGGTTTGAAAATGTTATTAAATTGGGTTCATTATAGTTTCTTATGTAGAGTATTTGATCTTATTGTTGCAAGTTAATTGACGGTAGTTCACTGCAATATCCCCTATTCACACTTTTGTAAATATCCCGGCACTGATTAGGAAACGCAGTGTGTTTTTAAGTAGTAGGGCCGAGATATTCACAAAAGTGTGAATATAGGATATATCATCAAAGCGCTTTAATGTTGACTGTGGAATCGGCGGTGTTTATCAGTTTATACGAACTTTTGTCTTTGTTTTTTTCAAACCTTACCTTGTAATTTGAAAATCATTCAATTGTGATCGGGCACGGAAGCTATAAACATAGTATATCCAGCAATATACTGTAGACCTTCAAAGTAATTGCATTCTGGAATACAGTCATCACAACTTAATTATTCGGCTCAATAATTATTAAATCGTTTGTTATTATAAATTATAAAAATAATCAATTTCACTTTATTTGATAAGTAATATTATCACTTGATTTTTATTTTAGTAATGAAAATGAAAACAAATATATATTTGAAATTCATTTGAATTATCATTCGCTTTAAAGTCATAAAATGAGGTTTAATTAATAAATAAAAAATAATTAAATTATCATGGGGAGTCCAAATTAAGAACTTGTATAAATTTGACGATTAAAGAAACTACGATCATTTCCCGCGAGAGTAAAAATCGCAAAGTTCATTGGGGGATTTTATGAAGAAATGAAATTATTTTCTTAAAAATGACATTACTATTGGTGATATGGATTAAGGGCCCTCAGTTGACAGATCGTTACCATTCAAATAATAACAAACAACGCGAGATACTATCACCAATCAAAACTCTTAATTGCAGAATAGGCCGATTTCATTGGTCGGATTGGGCTGAACAACCAATTAAATGTTCGGATTCTGCATTTTCCAAATAGTCACGATTAGTAGGTTAAGCGACCTTAATCCATATTTTCTAGAATACTGGACAATTTTCATAGTTTGGAAATCTCAAGACTTCTGAAATGAATCATTGAAGCCATTCCTTGCATAATCCTCATAGCAGAGGGCGTGTTGAAATGTTTTATCTACTGTATTCATTTTGTATGGAAAAAATAAACATTGGTCGGCTGGAGAAGATTGGAATATTGTATTGAGAGTCTTGTCCATTTCTATCTTTGCTTTTGTCGGAGAGCCGCTTTAAAAAGAATTGAACAGAAAAATGGCATGCCTTTCGATGGCAAAACTATATTTTTGCAATACTTGAGAGGATTTAACATAGAAAATGAACACAAATTCCCTCAGTTTTAATGACTTCAAAACTTTATTTTATGATTAACATAATTTAAAAATGACCGAACCGATCAAATTCGATTTTCGGGCCAAAATACCCGAACCGAACCGATCATAAAAATGTTCTTAGGTGCCGACCCCTGGTCCTAAGAACTCAGTCACGAATCGTGACTCACGATTCTGACAATTTTTTTGTCTTATTTCCTCTGAATATGATTTGTTTGGAACCACTGGAATGTTTCCACGATTTTCTACCTTTATTTGTTATGTCCTACTAATTAGAAGCAAAACACTTTTCCGCTCGCAAACAAACATAATCTGCTCGCGGCATCACTCTACTGCCGCTCAAACAAATTGTCCAGCGTTTTGTAAGTTCCCCGGATTTTGGACTCTTAAAAAATTTGATCGGATCGGTCGACTCTCTGAAAAATTAAATCGGAACGTTAGAGTCCTTGAAAAACTTAAATCGAATCGTTAGTGTCCTTGAAAAAATTGGATTGGATCGCGAGCGTCCCAAAAAAATAAATTGGATTTGTGGAATCTAGGAAAAAATAAGATCGGATTAGTAGTGTCCGCAAAAAAAATGAATTGAATCGGTTACTTACTTTATGATTCAAATTTTCATCATTCATTTTAATAACTATACTTTTTGAATTTATATTTTAAACTTTTTTTCAATATATACTCGATACTTCATTTTGCTTGCAATTATTCTGTTCTTATCCCGTTACTTAACCATTCGTTTGTATCTGGAACAGAACTTATGCGGATACCGGTTTTTATGAAATCTTCAAGTTGCACGTCAAACGCAGGCATTTCAGTGGTTTTCCGAAAGTATCCTATTTGTAAGAATTCAAATGATTGGGAGACGTCCAAAAATTCACTTGTTTGGATCAGGGAACCAATCCATTCTCGATAATCAGCAACCATATTAGAAATCGAGGTTGATTTGGTTTTGAACTCAACCTTAAAGTTAAGAATCAATATAATAAATAAAGCTAGGCTGTCCGAGATCATGAAAATATCAACAACCCTTCTCTGTCTCCGTTGATCTTCTTAAGGGAGTACTGGTCGCATTTAAAGACTCGGACATGAAATTTTCCAGATAAGTTTTAAAATGTTTTTTTCTGAAAATATGGACAAAAATAAGTTGATCAGATGTCTTTTTATTTTCATTTGTCATAAAAAAAAGTATTTTCATCGCGATTTGAACATATTCAGTGTGATTTTTTTCAAATTTTTGAAATTTCTGAGAATTTGAATCGCGGTTTCCAAAAAGACGAGATACAAAAATGCAAATTGTCGAACTAGGGGCTTTGCGCGTATCCTCAAGGATCGTATACATACCAGTTTTAGGTTTCTGCCGTCAAAATNACACATGGACAAAGAAATAATAGTAGATTGTGGCACACTAGAGAAGACAATGGCCTGCCATTTCATTATTGCACAAAAAAAGTGAGATCTGCTAAAGCCTTTCTACAGTGTTCAAATCACCGTTTGTCGAATTATCCAGCTAAATTTTTTGTGTGAAAACAAAAAAAAACGATTATATACAAGCTGAACGCCGTCCCGGAAAAGATACTGTATACAAATTAAATTACGAAAAAAAATTTAAAGTCGAGGATTTCGAAGTTGATGAAAATTCTGAAAATTTTGAAAATTCACATTTTTGCGTTAATCAAGTTCTTTTGGAATATAGAGTTTATGATTTCAACATTCTAAATTCCCGTGATAAACAATTAATAAGAAAAGAGAAAAAAATACAAATATACCAACTTTGATTAAGAAACAGCTTTTCGAAAAATCGGTAACTTATTCAAGTCGTCAAACTAAAAAAATCTCTCTTTACTGAAAGAGTGCCATTTCGACAAAATTTTCAGACTCTAGTTCAATCACTAAACCTGATAAAATCCGAAAAACTTTTGAAAAAATATGTATTCATAATTCAAAAATTGAAAAAATTGATTTTCGACCAACTACTATCAATTCATTAATTTTTAAAATTTTTGTTCCCATAACTAAAATATCTTGATTCATCAAACATTTTCACCTCGAAATTCACAATATTATCCAGTTCTTCCTTCGTCACAAATTTATATGGTATATTTTTGATAGTCAACTTAGTCACTTCACATCTGTCACAGGGTTGATCAATAAAATCATCCGGACAAGAACCGCGTTCATTTCGAAGTGTCACATTTTGATATGGGTAAATTGGATTGTATGAGCATACTCTTTCAGTACCTTTTGGCACAAGCTTTTCGTCTGCACAAGAATTTTGGTCGCATTCTGTAAATTTTGATTCGAGATATTGCATAACTTTGCTAAGAAAATATATTTTTTGGTATAAAGAGCGATCTCAAAACTTAAGGAAGTAACAAAATAAATTGGTCCTGCATAACTTATGCACCATAAGTATCCTTATAAACTTGCGGTAACTGTTCATTTAAAGTTTACATTTTTCATCGACATTTAGTACAAAAATATTTTGGTGGTCATTTTGATAAAAGAGAATATTTCTTTTCACACATGTAACATGTGACATGTTGTTAAAAATTTTTCTACTTTCTTGTCGGTAAGACTTTCCACATCATGGTTTGAAAATTTTTGGACTTTTATAATGCACCAAAATTCCAAGAATAACTTGGAAAAACCAAATTTGTAAACCTTTGAAGGCTACATTGAAAATAATTAAATATGATTAAAAAATATAAGAATTTATTTGTTAAAAATGGTTCTTAAATTTCCTCGAAATATTCTCATAAATTATCGAAAATACAAAATTTTTATTAAGATTCGCCGAATATGTTCGAATCATAAACTTATTTTTAAATGTCTCTAAGCTTGAGTCATTTAATCGAAAATATGAGAAAACAAAACTTAAGGGTTTGAAAATGTTATTAAATTGGGTTCATTATAGTTTCTTATGTAGAGTATTTGATCTTATTGTTGCAAGTTAATTGACGGTAGTTCACTGCAATATCCCCTATTCACACTTTTGTAAATATCCCGGCACTGATTAGGAAACGCAGTGTGTTTTTAAGTAGTAGGGCCGAGATATTCACAAAAGTGTGAATATAGGATATATCATCAAAGCGCTTTAATGTTGACTGTGAATTCGGCGGTGTTTATCAGTTTATACGAACTTTTGTCATTGTTTTTTTCAAACCTTACCTTGTAATTTGAAAATCATTCAATTGTGATCGGGCACGGAAGCTTATAAACATAGTATACTCAGCAATATACTGTAGACCTTCAAAGTAATTGCATTCTGGAATACAGTCATCACAACTTAATTATTCGGCTCAATAATTTTAATAAATCGTTTGATTATTATAAATTATAAAAAATAATCAATTTCACTTTATTTGATAGTAATTATTATCACTTGATTTTTAATTTTAGCTAATGAAAATGAAACAAAATAATATTTGAAATTCATTTGAATTATCATTTCGCTTTAAAGTCATAAAATGAGGTTTAATTAATGAAATAAAAAATAATTAAATTATCATGGGGAGTCCAAATTAAGAACTTTGTATAAATTTGACAGATTAAAGAAACTACGATCATTTCCCGCGAGAGTAAAAATCGCAAAGTTGACTTGGGGGATTTATGAAGAAATGAAATTATTTTCTCTAAAAATGACATTACTATTGGTGATATGGATTAAGGGCCCTCAGTTGACAGATCGTTACCATTCAAATTATACAAACAACGCGAGATACTATCACCCAATCAAAACTCTTAATTGCAGAATAGGCCGATTTCATTGGTCGGATTGGGCTGAACAACCAATTAAATGTTTGGATTCTGAATTTTCCAAATAGTCACGATTTGTAGGTTAAGCGCCCTTAATCCATATTTTCTAGAATACTGGACAATTTTTATACTTTGGAAATCTCAAGACTTCTGAAATGAATCAGTAAAGCCATTCCTTGCATAATCCTCATAGCAGAGGGCGTGTTGAAATGTTTTATCTACTGTATTCATATTGTATGGAAAAACTAAACATTGGTCGGCTGGAGAAGATTGGAATATTGTATTGAGAGTCTTGTCCATTTCTATCTTTGCTTTTGTCGGAGAGCCGCTTTAAAAAGGATTGAACAGAAAAATGGCATGCCTTTCGATGGCAGAACTATATTTTCGCAATACTTGAGAGGATTTAATATAGAAAATGAACACAAATTCCTTCAGTTATGAGGACTTCAAAACTTTATTCTATAATTAAAGTAATAAAAAAATGACCGAACCGATCACATTCGATTTTCGGGCCTAAAATACCCGAACCGATCATAAAAATGTGCTTTGGTGCCGACCCCTGGTCCTAAGAACTCAGTCACGAATCGTGACTCAAGATTCTGACATTTTTTTTGTCTTATTACCTCTGAATATGATTCGTTTGGAACCACTGGAATGTTTCCACGATTTGGAAACTTTTTGGATAGGATTTTGGACTCTTAAAAAATTTGATCGGATCGGTCAACTCTCTGAAAAAATTAAATCGGATCGTTAGAGTCCTTAAAAAACTTAAATCGGATCGTTAGTGTCCTTGAAAAAATTGGATTGGATTCGCTAGCGTCCCAAAAAATTAAATTGGATCTGTGGAATCTGCGAAAAAATAAGATCGGATTAGTAGTGTCCGCAAAAAAATGAATTGAATCGGTTACGTACCTTATGATTCAAATTTTCATCATCCATTTTAATGAATGCTACTTTTTGAATTTATATTTTTAACTTTTTTTAAATATACTCGATACTTCGTCTTGCTTGCAATTATTCTGTTCTTATCCCGTTACTTAACCATTCGTTTGTATCTGGAACAGAACTTATGCGGATACCGGTTTTTATGAAATCTTCAAGTTGCACGTCAAACGCAGGCATTTCGGTGGTTTTCCGAAAGTATCCTATTTGTAAGAATTCAAATGATTGAGAGATGTCAAAAAATTCACTTGTTTGGATCAGGGAACCAATCCATTCTCGATAATCAGCAACCATATTAGAAATCGAGGTTAATTTGGTTTTGAACTCAATCTTAAATTTAAGAATAAATATAATAAATAAAGCTAGGCTGTCCGAGATCATGGAAATATCAACAACCGTTCTTTGTCTCCTTAAATATTTTAATTGTTTGAATTTTAATGTGAACATAGAAACAGCGTTATCTCAATTACACTTTCGCGCTGAATGAAAAACTAAATGTTCAATCTACGTGTATTTTGCCGGGTCAAGGGTAAAATGTTAAAAGGTAAACTTGAAAGAGCCGTAATTGACCTCATAAGTATGAACGATTTACTGTTTTATAAAAAATATGATTCCATCTGATAGAGCATTTTATTAAGTCTGTGTCCGCTAATTTTATATTTGCATTTGGAACTAACCCTGCTGTAAAATCACAAACCCAGCAGTATTTGTTGTGAAACCATCTGGCTAAACACGGCAATTTATCGATAAAATTGTTGTCCATACAGCGGGTGACCTGTAAACCTTATAAAATGCTTCGGCGTCTTTTTTGTCTTAGTTTATTGCAAATTAACGACAAAAGTCTAATTCATAAATCGTAACCAAATCTGTTTAACACCTCGCCCTATACGAGGTGACTTAAACTTGATTTCTGAACCTCTATTTATGTTTCTGTCCCATAAATCTTTACCAATAAAGTTCTATCATTATCGAAAAAAAAAGAATATCTGATTTTAGCATTTAAATTTTGTTTACATTTTATATTTTCAAATTTCACCATTGATCTATTTTTGCTACCTTCTGGTCAATTTAAAGACTAGCAATCACTCAGAGTACCAAATCAGAGTAGGAATCACTTTTATTGCTAGAATGTTATTTAATTTTTGAATATCATTTCGAGAATGGATGGATTATTTTTCAAGAGAGTAAGCCAATATTTTTACGACAACGATAAAAACACAAAAAATTTGTACCAGTTATAGGGTGTTACAGGTTTTTCAGCATTTGAATTCTACGATGTTTATTGAAAAACGAAAAAGTACAATTTGTTCAGAATTTTTCAGACACCAAGAAATTTTTTTCGAAAATTGGCAAAAATCCGGGCTTGTCATTGGTCGGAAATCGACCTGATCAAACTGAGAGACAATGGTTACGGGAGTGTTCTCCTAAATCTCTAGATTTCGATAAACTATATAATAATTTTTTGGGCCCAGTATTTTGGAAGATATCGGCAATTTAAACTTCAAAAATGCCATTTTTTGAGAAATTTACGACATTTTTGCATAAATCGTCAAAAAATCGGCTTGCGGAAATTGTGCGACTATGACTTAAAGATAGCTCTCGTAGAGGCGCACACATTACATTTAAAAAGTAAAGAAAAAAGAATTGGGACGAGGTCGATATCTCTCAAGCAAATGTCAGAATTTTTGAAGCCATTTTTAGCTATTTTTATATTTTTTATGGACATATCTCGCAGAATATATTTAGTTTGCGTCCTTTTTCTTGATTTCTCACGAATTATTTTTCATGAATATAGTTCTACATATTTTCAATTGAAAATAAAAATTGAATTTATTTAAATTGTCAAAAATTTAATATATCAATCGTCAAAAATTGAATAANATACATACCAGTTTTAGGTTTCTGCCGTCAAAATCCAGGGAGGAGTAGTATTTTCCCCGAGGCACTCAAAATAAGGCCAAAAAACAGTTTTTTGCTCATTTAAGCGCCGGATGAAATTTTTTTGAGTGAAACTGAACTTGGGGTTCTGCCCACGTTCTTTGTGGTTAATAAAAGCTATAAAAGTATTCTCTATCTTCAAAACTCAGGGAGGAGTAGGCTTTTGAAGTGAAAATAGTGCCACTTTTGAAAGGTCGTTCCTGATTGGTCGGCCAATCAGAGGCCTTCGATTTGTTTTGTGAAAGCAAGATTAATGTTCAATTATCCCTAAACTGAAATACCTATGTTCGTGCTGTTTTTAGTACTTTATTGAGGCGACGCTGAAAACCCTGTTTTTGGCCTTTAAATGCGACCAGTACTCCCTTAAATACTCTAATTGTTTGAAATTTAATGTGAACATAGAAACAGCGTTATCTCAATTATACAGTATAATTTTTACTACTATTATCAACTTTCGCGCTGAATGAAAAACTAAATGTTCAATCTACAATGTTCAATCTATTTTGCCGGGTCAAGGGTAAAATATGAAAAATGTGAACTTTAAAGAGCCGAAATTGACCTCATATGTATGAACGATTTACTGTTTTATAAAAAATATGGTTCCATCTGATAGAGCATTTTATTCAGTGCAGTGTCCGCAAATTTTATATTTGCATTTGGAGCTAACTGAATATTTAATTTTAGCATTTAAATTTTTCAAATTTTACCATTGATCCATTTTTGCCACCTTCTGGTCAAAGTAAAGACTAGCAATCACTCAGAGTACCAAATCAGAGTAGCAATCACTTTTCTTGCTAGAATGTTATATAATTTTTGATTATCATTTCGAGAAAGGATGGATTATTTTTCAAGAGAGTAAGCCAATATATTTACGACAACGATAAAAACACAAAAAAATTGTACCAGTTAATAGAAAAAGATAATTTCCTACATTGAAACTTAAATAATACGAATAAAAAAAAAAACCATCGTCGAAAAATATTGCGAAACTCTCAAAAACAAAAACATACATCCTTTCTCGGAATAACTTACAAAATTCATATTTTTTAAAATTTACCTGATAATTCAGTTCATATTTGTTTGTTTCGTCGATAAAATTGTATGAAATCACAAAAACTTTTTCAGCGTTGCCTTGAAAACTTTGGAGAGCATCTGAAAATTCCTGCTCGATATTACAAATTTTACAAACAGCTTGTAGTGGATTAACATCACAATTTGTGGACGATAAATCGAAACTTAATTCTTTCACAAGGGTATTCACGAAATTTATGATATCGAAGACAAAAATTTAATAGCTTGAAATTGATTTGATCTTACATTTTGATAATTATCCGGTAAGGAGGCAACTCGCAGTCAACTCGCAACAACAACAAACTTTCGCATATTCTCAACCTTATGTTACATAACTTATGTATCTTGATAAGCAATTTTCGAAATAAATTAAATCCTTCGAAACATTTGGAATAGTGAAGCCTCCTGGCGGGCTTTACCAGGGGCTGTCACGTGTTCTTTTTGTAAAAATAAAATTGAATCATTGAAAACTACTTCAAATAGTATTGCTATTCCGCGGGTCTTGCCGAGAGCTCTAACCTGTTGAATTAGTCCTCACGAGTAACCTTTACTCGAACCTTTTTGTCAGTTTTTACACAAAAGATTATTGTGTACACTCATTGTATACTCATTCTATAGCAAAACTTTTAATCGGAAATGTTTGTGGTTATTGTTAAATCAATGTTTTGCATCGTTTCAAACTGGACACGAGTTTACTTAAACTTCGACCTGAAAACATTTATACGAAAAATTAGCGCTCATAAAAATTATCGACCAAAAAAATTATCGACCANTATAATAATTTTTTGGGCCCAGTATTTTGGAAGATATCGGCAATTTAAACTTCAAAAATGCCATTTTTTGAGAAATTTACGACATTTTTGCATAAATCGTCAAAAAATCGGCTTGCGGAAATTGTGCGACTATGACTTAAAGATAGCTCTCGTAGAGGCGCACACATTACATTTAAAAAGTAAAGAAAAAAGAATTGGGACGAGGTCGATATCTCTCAAGCAAATGTCAGAATTTTTGAAGCCATTTTTAGCTATTTTTATATTTTTTATGGACATATCTCGCAGAATATATTTAGTTTGCGTCCTTTTTCTTGATTTCTCACGAATTATTTTTCATGAATATAGTTCTACATATTTTCAATTGAAAATAAAAATTGAATTTATTTAAATTGTCAAAAATTTAATATATCAATCGTCAAAAATTGAATAATATTAGGTATCACTGCAACGAGACGAAAATCTCAAGAATAAAATCGTCAATTTTCAAAAACATTTCGATTTTTTTAAAATTCCGGCTTCTAATTGGTCGAATCTGATTTTTTGATATTTTGACTGAGAACTGTTAAATGTTAGTACAAATTGTTCGTTAAGTTCAACTTATATTAAATATGATCTAATAGGGGACGATTTATAATAAATTCATAGAGAAATTTCGATTTGAAATTTTAAATTTTTGTGATGAGTTATACTTTTGCCGAAATCCAAAGTAAAAACTTTGAATATGAAAGTCGTCCCAATTAATTCATATTTTTTAATCATAAGCTCAGTACGTAAGAGATTCAGGCTAAAAAATGTACATAACATGTATAACATGTCACAATTTCCGCAGAACGGTTTTCTTTTAAATTTTCGCAGTTTATCGATTTTGCGTAGGCGGAATGAGAATTTTCTGATTTAAAATGCTATTTTCGTACAGAAATATTTATTTTTGGAATTCGGCTATATTAAAAAAAATTATCCTCATCTCGAAATAACCCCGTTGTCAACTCAAATAAAAAATCCAAGAAGGTCGAGAATAACCTGTAACAGCCTAACCAGTTAATAAAAAAAGATTATTTCCTACATTTAAACTTAAATAATACGAATAAAAAAATTCCATCGTCGAAAAATATTGCGAAACTCTTAAAAACAAAAAAATACATCCTTTCTCGGAATAACTTACAAAATTCATATTTTTAAAATTTACCTGATAATTCAGTTCATATTTGTTTGTTTCGTCGATATAATTGTATAAAATCACAAAAACTTTTTCAGCGTTGCCTTGAAAACTTTGGAGAGCATCTGAAAATTCCTGCTCAATATTACAAATTTTACAAACAGCTTGAAGTGGATTAACATCACAATTTGTGGACGATAAATCAAAACTTAATTCTTTCACAAGGATATTCACAAAATTTATGGTATCGAAGACAAAAATTTAATAGCTTGAAATTGATTTGATCTAACATTTTGATAATTATTCGGTAAGGAGGCAACTCACAGTCAACTCGCAACAACAACAAAGTTTTGCATATTCTCAACCTTATGTTACATAACTTATGTATCTTGATAAGCAATTTTCGAAATAAATTTAATCCTTCGAAACATTTGGAATAGTAAAGCCTCCTGGCGGGCTTTACCAGGGGCTGTCACGTGTTCCTTTTGTAAAAATAAAATTGAATCATTGAAAACTACTTCAAATAGTATTGCTATTCCGCGGGTCTTGCCGAGAGCTCTAACCTGTTGAATTAGTCCTCACGAGTAACCTTTACTCGAACCTTTTTGTCAGTTTTTTACACAAAAGATTATTGTGTACACTCATTGTATATTCATTGTATAGCAAATTTTTTAATCGGAAAAGTTTGTGGTTATTGTTAAATCAATATTTTGCATCGTTTAACACTGGACACGAGTTTACCTGACCGTAATTATGACCCTTTCCAGATAGAATTATATTTTGTGTACACGAACGCTTATTGTGTTCACTTAGGGCATCGCAAAACTTTTTGTCAAAAATAAATTAAGGTTGGGGCAGGAAAAATATGATTCCTACAGTTTCTAGAATTTTGACTGCGAATTATTTGGGATTTTTGTTTATTTGGACTGCGAGTTGTTTATCCACTTATCAGATCGAAAATCCTGCCTATACGTTGAAATTTTTCACCAATTCACAAACATAGAAAATGACCAATGAAATAACTGAATTCTCGAGAAGTGATCAATGAAATCACTGGATTTCTCTATTTTTGACGTAGTGATAATATTCGACGCATAGGCAGGATTTTCGATATAATAGGAAAAACCGTTGATAATTTAATTGAAATCAAATTCAAATACAAAAGTTTTTCAAAAGACTGAGTAAACGAGTTTACAAGAATTATTATTTTAATGCAAAGGCTGAAACTTTAATGTAAACCCAAGCTATCATTATAAAAATAATGAAATTTCCGAATAAAATTTCCAGTTAAAATTTTTTCGGTCATTTATGCAATTAAAATTTCAATTTCTGAAACACACAATTTTTAAAACAGTTTTACTGCCAATATTTTAGCATATAATAATTTTGGAGCATACAATCATGATTAGGCTTGTAAAGGGATGCATCTCCGACCGGATTTTATATCCCCATTTTCCCCTATATTTTGCTTAAATCTACGGAATAAAGATATGGAAAACCCACGCAAAAGCCATCCCTTTTACAAGCCTGATCATGCTGTAATATTTATTTTTAATTCAATATTTGATATTTATATCAATTTTGGAGTATAAATTCATGATGTAATATAAATTTATAATTTAATATTTATATTAATTTGATATTTAATTAAAATTTTTAATCAAACCAAATGTGAATAAAAGAAATATTGCGTATAATAAGGAAAGACTGCAGAAAGAAACAACGTTTTCTTTTGCAATTAATTTTGAGGTATAACCAAAAAGGTTAATTACCTAACGTTACGAGTATCATCAAAATATGCATTATTCATGATAAATTATAATGCAGCATGATTCAGTTTTATACTTACTCAAAACATCAAAAAATCCGAGGGCTTATCCCTTTGTTATTATCAACAAGTTAATCATTTGAATCTAATAATGTTAATAATGTGTCTTTCGGTTTCAGCCTCGAATAACCTGAGGCTGAAATTCCAGTAATTGAAGTTAAAATAAATAAGCTTTCAATTGACATTTTAAATTTCCAAATAGTTTCAGACGGCAAAAATGCAAGTGTCAGCCGATTGGTTCGTTATAAATCAATGTCTAAGTGAGCCGATAGTTATAAAGCTTGAAAGTCACATGCTTTTAAACTTTTTTCTCTAGTGTTATTAGATGACAGAATAACGCTTGATTTTTGCCGTCTCACACTATTTGACTCAGATCCAAATGACACAATTCAATAAGCAGAGATCGAAGTTTCTTAAATTAAATCGTATCAAAAATTGCCTATATTTTGCGATAGAGAAAATAGCCTATGCTAAAATGTTGGAATTTATAATTTTGACTCGAAACTTTAAGTGTTATAATTAGATAAATACAATAAAAAACATATGTTTATTAGACGAAAATCACGAACTGAATTATTTGTTACAATATTTGCAAACAACTTTCAAAATTTGCAAGAAAATTTTTATTTTAAATAAGCAAACGTAAGCTCAAAATAATTTTTTTTACATTTGAAAAATATAACTTTTCAAAATAACTTAAATCGAGAAAATGAAAAGAAAGCCTAAAAACTAGTTCATATCAAGTTGATATTATAATATAACTAATATTAGTATTCGTAGTAAGAAAATTCAGTTTCTTAGAATCCGCAGCTGGATTTTATTGGTAATTGAGTTTTTGCCGCTGACGCGAAATTATTTCTAGAACCTGGCATTTTGATTTCACTTTGTTTTAAAGTTTGCGCATTTCCAAAAATAAAGATAATTTGTGAGCAAAAATGAGACTGTGATATTTTAAATGTCCGTAGAAAAATGTTAATCACTGACGTGTGATACCAAGAAAAATGAAAGAGATTTTACGAAGACAGAAATTTTAGTGAAAACCATTTATGGTAAGAGATATTGTCCGAGTCGGGCTCGCTTAGTTAGGACATTCCGTAAAAAGCTGTTTTTTTGAAATTTCTGCCGACAGAAAAACAAAACTAAATTGCTAACCAGGGGTCGGCAAATTTTCTGAAATCGTTTGCTCTGCTCTAAAACACTTTTCAAACTTTTTTTCCGTTATCTGATGCCAAATTCGGACAAAGCGTCACTCGCATAAAAGTTGCCTTGGAGTTTGAGTTAAAAATATAACTTACTGAGCTCTGAAATTGACCTTAAAAAGTGAAATAGACCAGACTAGAGCAGAGTCTGCCGATCCCTGGCTACAACTGCTTGTCTTTATTGTGCGACTATCGATTTGATGCTGTATAAAAAAATTGGAGTAATTAAAAATAATTTTTTCAGAAAGTGAATTTTTGACCTTATACCAAAATTTCGTCCGTCGATCGCCTAAAAATTGACGTTGAAGAAATTATAGCTACTCAATCTTTGAAGGAGAATTGTAGAACTGTGGCGGCGTTTTTTAAGATAGGCCATCGAGAGAGAGAGTCAGTTGCGTCGAATGTTCTCAGAGATGGCTCATCCGATTAACCTAATTTCAATAATGACCAAAGCTCAAAGAGTTGATACATAGATGAAAGTTATTTTTTTAGAAACCGGACTTCCGGTTTACCGGTAATTACCGGTGTTATCACTAAAACAGGGATTTCTCGAGTTCAGTATATAGTCCGAGGTTGATTTTTCGGCAATCACTCTAAAATTTTCTGACCAACATTTCCAGGGGTCAAATTTTGTAATATGACATCATTAGGGGTCAAATTACAAAATGATCCTACGGGGTCATGTTCCATACAAGGAGAAAGATAATTGTGTAGAGATTCCAAATCTTTTAAAATTTTAGATTTTTTATGTAATATGGCCGCGTTATCGCTATAATACGGTTTATTACTTTCTGCTTATTTACCATCTATAAATGGAGTATAAAGANTCCAGGGATATCATCCGGGGTCAAATTTTGTAATATGACACCAGTTGGGGTCAAATTACAAAATGATCCTACGGGGTCATGTCACATACCAGGAGAAAGATAATTGTGTGGAGATTCCAAATCTTTTAAAATTTTAGATTTTTTATGTAATATGGCTCCGTTATCGCTATAATACGGTTTATTACTTTCTGCTTATTTACCATCTATAAATGGAGTATAAAGAATCATGGCGAGTTTATTTTTGAGCCATTTGTCTTGAAATGTTCCAGGAATATCATCCGGGGTCAAATATTGTGATATGACACAAGTTGGGGTCAAATTACAAAATGATCCTACGAGGTCATCTTACACACCAGGAGAAAGTTAATTTTATGACGATTTCAAATCTTTAAAAATTTTAGGTATTTTATGTAATATGACCCGGTTATTGGTATAATACGGTTTATTACTTCTTGCTTATTTACCATCTATAAATGGAGTATAAAGAGTCATGGCGAGTTTATTTTGAGTCATTTGTCTTGAAATGCTCCAGGGATATCATCCGGGGTCAAATTTTGTAATATGACACCAGTTGGGGTAAAATTACAAAATAATCCTACTGGGTCATCTTACATACCACGAGAAAGATAACTGTGTGGAGATTCCAAATCTTTAAAAATGTTAGGTTTTTTATGTAATATGAGTCATATTCTATGACCCCGTTATCGCTCAGGGAGCATCAAAATGTCCTAGATCACGAAGGACGTGGGGTGGAGGGTGGTATAAATTATGCCCGGCAAGCTTTCGACATCCTGAATACGCATGCCGAATTTCCGGGCAAATTTACAGTTGAACGACCAGGCAAGGACGAAATCAATTTGGTCCCTAAAAAAGTACTTTGGATCACACCAAATGTCGAAAGTGAGTTTTTTTGCAAATAAAATAATCTCATTAAATATTTAATATTTTTTTCCCAACTCTTTAACAATTATATAAATATTTATTAGCTGGTTTTTAAGAAATAAAATTTAAATATGTAATTCAACCATATTATTTTAATTGTTACGGCTTAACAGCCAACTTCGGTGTAAGACCGTTAACCCCCTCACACCCTTTGACTATCTAAAGGCAAAACAATTTTCGGGAGCCAAAACGGCGCAGAAATAACATCGTCACAGACCTACAATTCAAATATGTCATAGAGTTTGCACTTTTATTTCCAAAAATATCGTTGAAAATTTTATACGATAAGCCGTTCGAAAGTTATTTTTTCCTACTTTTTTTTAGGATTTTCGTCCAAATTTCTTAAAAAATTAATTGTGTGAAAACGATACATGATATCGAAATTCTGAGGAAGCANACCCAAATAGAGCCGACAAAGACAAATCGATCAAATATAGAACATAAGGTGGTACTGATTTTGAGTTTTCAGCTGATTAGCAATATTTTTCACATTTTACTGCATATATTTCGACGCGCGGCGATATGAATAATTGTTTTGTAAGCGATCAAGATATCATATTTCAAATTTTAGACCAGCTTTTAATAGCTAAAGTTTCACTCCTAAATTTGTAACTTATATGTCATTGTAAAAAATGTAAGGTTTTTCAAGAAATACAAGGTGAGTGAACCTCTCTTTTCTCTCGCAGTTATCTAGTTTACAAACTTCGAAATTTAAAAATGTTACGTGTTGTTCTCTTAATTTTATCCTTGATCTCAATCAGTGACAAATAAGTAAATTGATATCTTTCCCAGTTTTCCCGTGATAAGCGCTCAAAGTATTGCCTTTAGATAGGCTTTTGGGTGTGAGGCGAAGTTCTGGTTTCTGGGTGTGAGGAGGTTAATAAAAAAATATGGTTGAATTACATATTTAAATTGATTGTATTCAATTTGTAAGAAATTTCAGGATAGAAATTTTTCGACGTACTTTTTTAACAAAAATTATAAATGAATAATATTGAAGATGATACCTGAGTGCCCGAATTAGCTTTTTTAGGCTGAAAACGTTTGGCTACTCAGATATTAACATCAATATGTTAAGTTTTCGTCAATATAAGATAAACAGCTCTTTTTAGTGCTTTTTTCATAAAATATTAAAAAACTGATTTTTTCATTTTTTGAAAGTATCCACAAGACCATTGCTGGTATAAGACAGTGTCATGCAATGAGAATGATTCCAGGTCAAGATCTGCCTGCTAATCCTTTGCCTGTTAACCCTCAGCAAGCTCATATTAATGAAAATGAGAGTGATGAGGAAAATGACGATATACGGTGGGACTTTTGGGACTATTGATTAAATTATATTTATCTAACAATTTATTTTTAATTTTAGACTATTGAATTCATTATATTCAACTAACAATTTTTTTTTAATTTTAGAATTTGAGAAATCAGTTTACTACTGACCTTAACTTTTTCGCGTCTTTTTTAAAAGCACTTTACTGTAGAATTTAAATGCGACATAAAGTAAGTCCAAAAAAATGCATGTTCTGTTAACCATTAAAAAATTGGCAAATTAGTTGTCAGGAATCTATTAGAATATTTCGTGGGGCTGCTGTAAATATTATGTCAAATGAAATTTTTTTTTATAGATTTTGCAGTCAGGATAAAATTAAATTTCATTTGATTGCAAATATTTTGCATATGGCCCAACAAGTGTTATATTTATAAATTTGACCCCACATGATATTCAACAAATTTTGAAAAAATGAACTGTCCACGATTTTTTACTCCTTGTATTGCTATTTAATGGAAAAAGGCCTGTTGAACGTATATGAGTCAAAACGGGGTCATATAACATAAAATACCTAAAATTTTCAATGATTTGAAATCGCCATAAAATTAACTTTCTCCTGATGTGTTAGATGACCTCGGAAGATCATTTTGTAATTTGACCCCAACTGGTGTCATATTACAAAATTTGACCCCGGATGATATCCCTGGANCTGCTTATTTACCATCTATAAATGGAGTATAAAGAGTCATGGCGAGTTTATTTTGAGTCATTTGTCTTGAAATGCTCCAGGGATATCATCCGGGGTCAAATTTTGTAATATGACACCAGTTGGGGTCAAATTACAGAATAATCCTACGGGATCATCTTACATACCACGAGAAAGATAACTGTGTGGAGATTCCAAATCTTTAAATATGTTATGTTTATTATGTAATATGAACCATATTATATGACCCCGTTATCGCTATAATACGGTTTATCACTTTCTGCTTATTTACCATTCATAAACGGAGTATAAAGAATCACGGCGAGTTCATTTTTGAGCCATTTGTCTTGAAATGTCCCAGGGATATCATCCGGGGTCAAATTCTGTAATATCATATGTAATATAATATGTAAATATGTAATATAATAATATATGTAATATAACATATATTATATGTAACATATGTAATATAATAATATCCTCAGGGAGCATCGAAATCAATTTGGTCCATTAAAAAGTACTTTGGATCACACCAAATGTCTAAAGTTAGTTTTTTTGCAAATAAAATAATCTCATTAAATATTTTTTTCCCAACTCTCTAACAATTATATAAATATTTATTAGCTGGTTTTTAAGACATAAAATTAAAATATGTAATTCAACCATATTATTTTTATTGTCACGGCTTAACAGCCAACTTCGGTGTAAGACCGTTAATAAAAAAATATGGTTGAATTACATATTTAAATTGATTGTATTCAATTTGTACTAAATTTCATGATAGAAATTTTTTGATGTACTTTTTTAACAAAAATTATAAATGAATGATATCGAAGATGATACCTGAGTGCCCAAATTAGCTTTTTTAGGCTGAAAACGTTTGACTACTCGGATATTAACATCAATATGTTAAGTTTGCGTCAATATAAGATAAACAGCTCTTTTTAGTGCTTTTTTCATAAAATATTAAAAAAAATGATTTTTTCATTTTTTGAAAGTATCCACAAGACCATTGTTGGTATAAGACAGTGTCATGCAATGAGAATGATTCCAGGTCAGGTCAGGTCTTTTTAAAAGCACTTTACTGTAGCATTTAAATGCGACATAAAGTAAGTCCAAAAAAATGCATGTACCGTTAACCATTAAAAAATTGGCAAATTAGTTGTCAGGAATCTATTAAAATATTTTGTTGGGCTGCTGTAAATATTATGTCAAATGAAATTTTTTTTATAGATTTTGCAGTCAGGATAAAATTTAATTTTATTTGATTGCAAATATTTTGCATATGACCCAACAAGTGTTATATTTATAAATTTGAACCCACATGATATTCAACAAATTTTGAAACAATGAACTGTCCACGATTTTTGTACTCCTTGTATTGCTATTAAATGAAAAAAGACCTGTTGAACGTAAATGAGTCAAAACGGGGTCATATAATATGACCCCGTTTTGACTCATATACGTTCAACAGGTCTTTTTTCATTAAATAGCAATACAAGGAGTAAAGAAATCGTGGACAGTTCATTTTTTCAAAATTTGTTCAAAATATGACTCATATTACATAAAATACCTAAAATTTTGAAAGATTTTAAATCGCCATAAAATTAACTTTCTCCTGGTGTGTAAGATGACCTCGTGGGATCATTTTGTAATTTGACCCCAACTGGTGTCATATTACAAAATTTGACCCCGGATGATATCCCTGGAACATTTCAAGAGAAATGGCTCAAAAATAAACTCGCCATGATTCTTTATACTCCATTTATAGATGGTAAATAAGCAGAAAGTAATAAACCGTATTATAGCGATAACGGGGCCATATTACATAAAAAAATCTAAAATTTTAAAAGATTTGGAATCTCAACAATTATCTTTCTACTGGTATGTAACATGACCCCGTAGGATCATTTTGTAATTTGACCCCAAATGGTGTCACATTACAAAATTTGACCCCTGGAAATGTTGATCAGAAAATTTTAGAGTGATTGCCGAAAAAATCAACCTCGGACTATATACTGTACTCGAGAAATCCCTGTTTTAGTGATAACACCGGTAATTACCGGTAAACCGGAAGTCCGGTTTCGAAAAAAATAACTTTTATCCATGTATAAACTCTTTGGGCCTTGGTCATTTTGGAAATTAGGTCAATCGGATGAGCCATCTCTGAGAACATTCGACGCAACTGACTCTCTCTCGATGGCCTATCTAAAAAACGTCTGTATAGAATGACAAAAAAGTCTAACATTGTTTAAATTAATCAAAAACCATTAATGTCTGTCATGAAATTGAAATAAGATTTTTTTTGTATCACTTTACCTTTCCTAATTTTCATAATTTTTTCTTTTATTATTTCATATCTACTATCCCTAGCACTTTCACCATTAATATCCATCATTTTTCGACTAAAACATCGATTTTGACCAAAAAAAGCAAATTTTCGAAAAAAAATATGCTCACTACAAAAAGCGCAATAAAATTTCACATAAACCCCTACATTTGAAAAATCAACCCTAACTGGTCGATTTTGGCCGAAAATCGAATGGTGGAAGTGCTGACTATCCCCGATATGTAAATTCCGACTCTTCATCGTGAAGTGCGAGTTTTATCGTAGGCGATAGGGATACCAAAACATTTTCCCTTTTTTCAAATGTATATTATTAATATTATTAAGATATCTTATTAATCTCATCAAAGTTTCAGACGAATCCACCTATTATTTCTATAAGTCGATATTAATGGTGGAATAGCTAACTATACCCAAGTTTTCAAATTTTTTGTTAGGAAAAGCCGTGATCAGGAGCGTGTTCCGGTGTCAATCTTGTAAACTTCAAAATAAATTTAATGTAAACTCAAAGCAAATTTGTCTTCGATTATAGTTAGGTCAAAAAGTCTGCCGGGCAAAACTTGAAAGGTTAAACAACGCTATCCATAGTATTAAGGGGGTAGGCATGGCTTATTTAATAAGGCCTTAGGTAGTTTTTTTTAAAGGAAGCCACCCTTCTCATGACTATCACGGGAAAACCATAGCTGATATTTAGAAATGGTTTTTTGAATTCAACTGCCAACTAAAAAAGCTCAATATAAAATTTAATCAAGTTGATTTGACATCCGGTTCACCGGATATAAACCGGAAAGTAATTTTTTGGTAGGTTCGAATCTCGGTGGGCCCAGAATTTTTTTTTTCTTAAAATCAGTCAGAAAGTTGAATTTCTAGGCTTTTTCGTTCTTATATCACGATTATCTAAACATCAAGTGCTTGAACTATAATTTTAATGAATTCCCGGAAGAAAAAAACGAGATTCAATTTTTTCTTAAAATTTATACCGAAAATGCTTATATAATAGATCTCCGTTTACCGGTGAACTGGTTGTCCGATAAAGAAAGAAAAAAAATTCTCCATTGAGCTTTTTAAGTTAGCAGTTGAATGCAAAAAAAATTTCGATATCTTCTATGGTTTTCCCGTTAACGTCATGAGAAGAGTGGCCTCCTTTAAAATAAAAACTACCGTAGAGGCAATAAAAATGCTCCAAATTAAATATGTCAAATCAGCCATGC